>LBNU01006607.1:62545-76113 GCA_014162995.1 Artemisia annua | reverse complement strand
CCAATAGAGTTTGATTCTCCTAACCGAACACACCATAAACTTGTGGTATTTCATTAGGACTCATATTGTCAGACAATCTATCAATATGAAAGATAAACTTATATCTTTTAGCTTGTTTATTTACGAACTAAATCAACTTAACGGTGAAATAGAATTTTCAAGCCTCTTGCATGCTTTATAACCCAAGTACTTATTAATCAAGTTACTTCAAGTTCATGTCTCAACAAGAAGACACAACTGTTATAATTCCATTACACGTTATTAATCATTGATCAACTCAATGACTTCTTGTATATGTCTTAATTAAAGAACATAACAAGCTAACGTCTTACTTTACATTATACTAAGCCTTGCAAAAAGACTTCATGTTTATAATTATACAATAAAGTATAAACATGTATAACTAAAGTAATCATGAACACCATCATTTGGTTTCAATCATATTTTCAAGTTAACTTACTACTCTCATTTATTTATGTCATTCTAAGAATACATAATTATTGAAGTAGTATTATATCACTTCATACATTTATGTCATTCCAATAATCCATAAATATTGAAGTTGTCTTGTTACCATATTGACACATGTTCTAATAGGTGTCTAATTTAGAAACAGTAAATTATTCATGTAGGTCTCACGCATACATAGAAATTCACCTTGTTGTTGGAATTTAGTTTGCGTCTCACGTTTACTAAATTTCAACACCAAGTGTTTTCTTAGATTAGATGTGTATTAGAATGTGAGTCTCTTACTTTGTAGTTAAGAGAATCCTTTAAATCATATTCTTATGTGTTGTTCCTTGCACATAATAAAGATTTCTCCCACTTGTGCATGAAACAACACCATGTACCATACAAACAACACGCATGCGTTTGTTAATATGAACAATATGATTTGTGTCATTATCATAACTAGTAGATATAGAGTTACTCAATCAATCAAGGAAACGTACATGACTATCCTTGAAAATATTAGTGTCTATATTTGGGAAAGTAATTATCTTGAGATATACACAAGATAATCTGAGTTACAATCAAGACAATAAGTCTTGTAACTCCCACTGAATTAGAGAACATTACAATAATCCCTTATTCAGTAATAGGCACACAATACTCCCACTGAATTTGACAACATTGTAAATGTTTCATTAATCAGTGAAAGAAAATAGTGTACTATTTACTTTCCTACATCTTTTGAGAAAACCCATTCCAACAATTATATAGGTTTTAAAAGAATGTATTCTACTAAGTAAATGTGATTCATCACATTCCAAACTATTAACTTGAAAAAACTGGGCATGCAATTTCTTCCTGTATAGATCTACCATTCCAACAATTGTATGTAGTATCTTTAAATGGTCAAATCAAAACAACTAGATAAAATAATCTAATATGTCTTTTACCATTTTGCAGTAATCAATCTAGCTTCTAATTTAATAACTCATAAAGTGCAAATACTCTTACTATTAAAGTTTGCTATGAGTTATGTATTAGAATTTAGACAATTCTAATCATCCTATTATATCTTTCTCATTCATGAAAAAGAATAGGATTAAGTCTCACAATTCTCTTATGGAAAGAAGACTATGTTTACGGTTCATCGTTGCATTAATACATTAAAAGAATTTGCAAAATTCAATTTTAGTATTATCGATAATCAATATTTTCAAGAAAACAGAATACCCATGGATATATTTATATAACCAACATAGTTTCTTGAAAACCTAGGATCCAATTTTTCATAATTTCACTACGTCAGTTGATCTGCCATATAGTGAAAGTACAAAAGATGGTAATCTGTCGAACAATAATTGGCAAACAATTTTCCAATTCCTAGATCATTATGGGATTTACATCAAATTGATTCATCAATTTGCAATGTAAGCATGTTTCATCCCATCTCATGCCGTAAGCTCTAGGTCTCACGCATCAACTTACTTAAGTCGTCTAACTTAGAAACTGCAAATTCTCCATGTGTGGTCTCACGCACACTCGGAAATTTACCTTGTCATTAATTTTGGTCCAGGTCTCACGCATACCCAAAATTAACTTCAAGTGTTCCTTATAGTTAGATGGCATGTAACTTAAATTTTATAGGGTATTTAATTTTGATGTGTCAATCAAAACATGTATAAAGATGCATGCACTCATCTTTATAACATAGGGTTTTACAAAACAATTTTTATTGCCAATTCGCAAGACAAGGTTAAAAGCTTTTGTTTGAGGTATTGGGTTCACCAATTAGAGAAGAACCATCAATTATCATCCACCGAAGTGGAATTGAGGTAAATCACCCTTAAGATGATATTGTACATCCAATGGTGATGTAAGTAAGACGTCTTTAACTAAGACATTAGTGCATGGAAACCAAAGGTAGACTCTAGGCTCTTTCCAAACCTTGTTTCCATCACTATGAATTAGCTAAAAAAAACTTACTTGCACAACCATACGTACAAAAACATCAATCAAAACAAAAGTTTATAACTTTCATCTTAAAACATATTAACAACTTTAACAATAAAGATCTCGTCGCGAGGATGCATTTAACGCATTACGGCATGTAAGGCCAACCCCTAAGTATGACACATAAGATCTTGATATTGTAAAGTTATTAATAATTAGGTTTCACCATTATTAGTCCAATTAAATTTTCTTTTGAAATTACCCTTTATTGCTTACAAACCTTTTGAAACACATAACAAGTAATCACATAAAAGAAAACAAATAAACAACTAATAATCAAACAATTATAAGGTGAAACATATAGCCACATGCAAACTTGTTTTTAGATAAACCCTAAAATCAATTCTAGGTTTTCCTATGTATGCAATTAACTATGGCCCTCTATCCCAATGGGGAGTAGACGTACATACATTGAATGATCAATTGTAGAGGCCATAATCATCCACATACCATATAGCACATAAATTGATTTTAAGCAATTGGAGTCTTCCCCAATTTAAGATCTATCTAATTATTACATGTGTAAACTCGTTCTAACAATTAAACAATAATTCAATCCATGACTAACATGCATGTTTCGTCATGGATTCATGCATAATAAATGCCACATAATTCACATAAACACGTTGCAAACCTAGGGTTTCTAATCCAATTAATTAAAAAATTAAACCATAAACCCTAATTAGGGTTTATGGAAATCGTACCCCCCAATTAAGGGTTAGGGTTTCGAAAATTTTAATTAAACCCTAGATCCTTGAAACACCAACATGTCTATCTCAATCAATTATCAATTAGGTCACAAGATATGTTCAATTAACACATAAATCTTGTTTACAACCTAGGGTTACTAATCAAATTAATATTTAAATCCACAAACCCTAATTTGGATAAAGGAGTAATCGACCCCCCCCCCCCAAAAAAAATTTAGGGTTTCTAGATTCATACAAGCCCTAGATCTCAAAACAATCTTAACATGTATCTAAAACATTAAAGATCCGATTTTTATGTGTTTTATGTAATCAATTACATGTTATAGCAAGCTCGTGATACCACTGTTAGAATTTAATAATCTAGACTATCATATTATTAAGTAAACATGTGGTCACATATGCGGAAGCGTAGGATCAATTATAACACATAATAGATTAACATAAAATAAATAGGAACGTACCTTTATGATTCTAGCCCAAACAAGAATCAAAAGCAATTGTCTTGAACATGTGAAGAACCCTAATTAGGGTTTATATTAGATCAATGAATAACCCCTTACCGTTTTGTTATTCGATCTCTTGATAACAACAATAGTGTGTTATTACCTCGTTCTTGTACACACAAATTAAACCGTATTAAGGTTGTGCAAGTAAAACACACAAGAACAATTTTCTATAAAGAAAATCGATCCAAGAACCCTAAAAGGGTGTTTGGCCAATCGGTTTAGCAAGAGAAAAGAGAGAGGAAAAGTTAGGGATAATTGTGTGCAAAAAAGTTCTGAAAACAATTGACCCTAGGTTTGTTTATATAGTAATTAGAAAACTTTGGGAACAAGTTAGGGTATGGGTTGCCCCATCCCTTTGCTCGGCCGATCTTAACTCCCTAGGGGTTTCTAGATCTTTTCCTTGTTTCCTAATTCTATATAAACACCTCTTTCCTTATTTGCGTCTAACGGTCGTTAGTCATTTAACGATAAATACTAACGGTCGTCAAGTTCTTGTGTCTAATAATAAATATATAAATACATTTATTATTTCTCCTTAATACTCATTTGTAATGTGTGCAATCCCGAGGTCTCGGGTTCGATACTAGACATGCACGTATTAATATTTATCCAAAATCCAACAAAGAATGTGATAATAATCCAAGCACCACAAATATTTATAAAAAGTTGATTTGACGAACGATCTTAATCTGGAAATCATTTGTGCTTGCTAGGACCTGTTTTGAAAAGGTTGCGACAACTAGTGTAAATTTTATATGTTTTACGGGCAATATAGTTGATAATACAAAAAATCTCCGATTCGGCCCCCCAAAATAAAAAATAAATGTTCAAGTTCTGCCAAGGTCCCCAAGCAATGTTCAGTTTCTTGTAAACCAAAGCTTATAAACCAAATGGGATTAAACCCACTTTTACGGCTACACAATAACTTTTGCTCTAGAAAAACTTAAGAATACTATATTTGCCTCAGGAGACTAATAATCTTAATCCTAAGTTATTTTGAGCCCGTCACAACTCTTTCCAAGGTCCGCATAAACGCTGGGCTCTATAAAGGTATTTCTCTTAATGACTCCTTCACGATCTCTCATTTGTTTTACGCTGATGACGTTGTTTTTGTTGGTGAATGGAATGATTCAAATATTCATACCTTGTTGAATGTCTTGAAGTGTTTCTTTTTGGCTTCGGGCCTCAAGATTAATCTTCATAAAAGTAAGTTGATGGGAATTGGTGTGTAACACGAGTGTGATTGAAACTGCTGCAGATTTGATCGGTTGTTCTATTCTATCTTCTCACTTTAATTATTTAGGTGTTAAAGTTGGAAGTAATATGAGCAGAATTAGCTCGTGGGATGATGTTGTCTCTAAGGTGTCCTCGCGTCTTTCCAAATGGAAGCTTGATAACGCTCTAATTATACATATTCCTTGAGCATTATACTATATGTTTTTTGATCATTTTATGTGAACTTTTAGTACTTAATAGCAAAAAATGAATGCAGGTTCACTCTTGGATGATCTGAGCATGAAACACCTAAAAACATACTATTTCGCCACTTGAAGTGAATAAATAAAGAAGTCTTCCATGATTAGCTTTTCATGCAAGCCAAGTGCGCGGGTTGTACAATAAAGTGCACCGCACTTACCTCTCGGTCAAGGGAAGTCAAATATATAATATTAAATAAAAGTGCGCCGGTCTTACAAACTAAGTGTGCCGTACTTCCTCTGCATTTATGAAACTTTGGCGCCAAGAAATTAAGAAAGTGCGCCGCACTCAGAAAGCAAGTGCGCCGTACTTCACATATCAGAACGCCTATAAATAGAGCTCATTTGCAATCATTTGAACTCTCCCACTCGATAATCAATTTCCACGAAGCTAAGTCCGAAGTAATACGTGATCCAAAGCCAAGTTGCAGGGGTGAACGAATCAGAATAAGGGGTGTTAAGTACTTGTTGGTGTCGAATTCTTGGTTACTTGTGACGCTTGTGTAATCATTTGATCAATCCAATCTGTATGTCTCTTGTTTATTATTTATTCACTTCTGTTATTATGAACTCATTAGCCATGAGAGGCTAAACCTCTTGTGATTGTTTGGATATGTGAATATAATAAAGTGACTTATGATTATGTTTTGATCTCTACCAATTTCAAGTTTATATTGTGAACTATTTCATCTCTAGTCTTATCACGTTTACTTATTGAAACTGGTTGAATATAATATGTTGGGATAGGTCGAAAGAACCAATGTGTTAAACGCAATTCTAGGAACTTGTCCGCGTTACTAGTCTTTTAAAGGAGAAATCCACTTAGAAGAATCAATAATAATCTAGACTTGATATGAAATACTATTTCGAGAGAAATCACTTAATGGGTAGATATGAATCTTGAACTGAACCTACGAATTATGAAATTGTCTTTTGACGAAAATAGCTTTCTTATAAGTTGTGCTCCTTTATCCAACTGAGATCAAACATAAGCATTGTCACTAGATTATCTAAGCTATCCAAGCAATTATTTGTCTTAATATTTGAATTCCTTTTATTCCTGTAATCGTTACTTGTCTTCTTTTACAAATTATTATACTTAATACGAATGAACTAAGCCCCTGTGGATACGACCTGGTCTTACCTTAACCTAATACTACCAACGGGGGTTATACTTTACCCGTGTGTTTGGTTTATTAAAATCGGTGAAACTAGTATTATAAATTTAAAGCTTTCCTTACACATCAAAGTTTTTGGCGCCGCTGCCGGGGAATTAAATATGTTCCTTAAGCATTTTCGTAGTAAAATTAACAAACAATACCAAAAATCTCTTCAAAATCAGATCACTCTGTTTCTTCTGTTGCAGAAAGNCCTTGATTAGCTTTTCATGCAAGCCAAGTGCGCGGGTTTTACAATAAAGTGCGCCGCACTTACCTCTCGGTCAAGGGAAGTCAAATATATAATATTAAATAAAAGTGCGCCGGTCTTATAAACTAAGTGTGTCGTACTTCCTCTGCATTTATGAAACTTTGGCGCCAAGAAATTAAGAAAGTGCGCCGCACTCAGAAAGCAAGTGCGTCGTACTTCACATATCAGAACTCCTATAAATAGAGCTCATTTGCAATCATTTGAACTCTCCCACTCTATAATCAATTTCCACGAAGCTAAGTCCGAAGTAATACGTGATCCAAAGCCAAGTTGCAGGGGTGAACGAATCAGAGTAAGGGGTGTTAAGTACTTGTTGGTGTCGAATTCTTGGTTACTTGTGACGGTTGTGTAATCATTTGATCAATCCAATCTGTATGTCTCTTGTTTATTATTTACTCACTTCTGTTATTATGAACTCATTAGCCATGAGAGACTAAACCTCTTGTGATTGCTTGGATATGTGAATATAATAAAGTGACTTATGATTATGTTTTGATCTCTACCAATTTCAAGTTTATATTGTGAACTATTTCATCTCTAGTCTTATCACGTTTACTTATTGAAACTGGTTGAATATAATATGTTGGGATAGGTCGAAAGAACCAATGTGTTAAACGCAATTCTAGGAACTTGTCCGCGTAACTAGTCTTTGAAAGGAGAAATCCACTTAGAAGAATCAATAATAATCTAGACTTGATATGAAATACTATTTCGAGAGAAATCACTTAATGGGTAGATATGAATCTTAAACTGAACCTACGAATTATGAAATTGTCTTTTGACGAAAATAGCTTTCTTATAAGTTGTGCTCCTTTATCCAACTGAGATCAAACATAAGCATTGTCACTAGATTATCTAAGCTATCCAAGCAATTATTTATCTTAATATTTGAATTCCTTTTATTCCTGTAATCGTTACTTGTCTTCTTTTACAAATTATTATACTTAATACGAACGAACTAAGTCCCTATGGATACGACCTGGTCTTACCTTAACCTAATACTACCAATGGGGGTTATACTTTACCCGTGTGTTTGATTTATTAAAATCGGTGAAACTAGTATTATAAATTTAAAGCTTTCCTTACACATCAAAGTTTTTGGCGCCGCTGCCGGGGAATTAAATCTGTTCCTTAAGCATTTTCGTAGTAAAATTAACAAACAATACCAAAAATCTCTTCAAAATCAGATCACTCTATTTCTTCTGTTGCAGAAAGCACGCCGCACAAACACACTTGTACGCCACACTTTTACACAGAGCACACACAGACCGCCGTACTTGTCACCAAGTATGACGCACTTACTTTAATCCGTAACGTTTTTCTCAAAATTCACAAACCTTTTCATAAAAACCAAAAAGAATCATCTTTTTCACCATCGTTTGAGATTAATCTTCTTGGTAAAAATAACACCGCCGTACTTACACACAAGTACGCCGCACATTGCCATTTCACACAAGTATGCCGCACACTATTTAGTGTACGCCGCACTCACTTACTCAGAAAACGAAATTTATCAAATTGATTTAAATTTCGCTCTCTATCCTTGAATGCACACTCGTTCAGCTGAAACTGAGCCCATTTCACTCTATCAGAACCTGAAAGAACTTTAAATAAAAGAAAACGTAATAACAAAAGAGTTCCTATTTTTAAAAAAGACGAAAGACCCGAACAACCTCGTGTTTACTACACACCTGTTGACGATATCTCAAACTTCAGATTTTACATCAAATTAATCCAAATTCACGATCCAATGGATGACGCTGACAATGAACCAATGTGGGTCAACGATCGTACCGTTGCGCCTACACCTGGACCAGCTATTACCATTCCTGAAACCGCAAACGAATTTGCAATCAAAGGAAACCACCTAACTCTTGTCAAGGGAAACCAATTTGATGGTCGAATTAAAACTGATCCCCACAAACACATTGATGAGGCGAAAAGTGTTACGCTTTTAGGGGGTCATTTAAGCCCTAATCCGTAATTATTTGATCAAATATTGCATTAAATCGTTCCTTTTGTCATTTTACTTTGGAGATGAAATCTGAAAAAGGAAGCATTTTGGACGTTTTTGGAGCATAAAAGTGAAGAAAACGACAAAGTCTCAAAATATGCTGGAAAATGTACCTGTTGGCGTCACGCTCTACCAGGTGACGGCGTCACGCTTTGACAACAAGGTGGATTATTTTTGCACTAGACGCCCCAGAAATATTTTGGAGATTTAACACGTGACGGCGTCACGTGTTACGAGATGTAGGTCGTCACGTTATAAGCTAAAGGGAGACGGCCCAGAGAAGATTAAAGGGGGACGGCCTCAGAAGTGGATCTGAGCAATCCGAATAGTGTTTTGGCGGCGAGGTGACGGCGTCACGCCCTATAAGGTGACGCCGTCAGATTAAATTCTATATATATTTGTCTAATTTTCATTCATTAGTGTGCAACTTTTGGGAAGAAACCCTAGCTCGTTTTTCTACTGTATTTTTAAGGGTTTTCCACCCTTGAAACTTGGATGCTTAATTGAAGATAAGTCCTTTCCAAATAATTCAATATGTCTATGTATTGTGTGATTATATCTTATGCTTGTCTTTCAATTAACATACTAGGCTAGGTCTTTATTGTGTTTACTTGGATCTAATGAAACCTAGCTATTGATTATATGTTGTTGGTTTGTTTGTGATTATTGTGGGTGGGTGATGTCGATGTTAGGCTTAAGAAAACTGGCTAACCTCCTATACGGTAACTTGCTTGAACGTCTTAAAAAACATGAATCAGATGTGTACTACGATTATTTGGTTGTATTTAATGCATGAGCGAATTCTAATGATCCCATGTTAGGAGCTTTTAGTCGGCTCGACATAGGAGTGAAGTAGGAGCTTATAGAGTTAGGGAAGATCGTACACGGCCCTACGAATGGTTTAAAGGAATACAACCCGTCATCCACACAATTACAACAAACCAATTAACATATAAAAGATAGCTATGGAGTAAGGAAATCTAAGTGTTANTGTGCAACTTTTGGGAAGAAACCCTAGCTCGTTTTTCTACTGTATTTTTAAGGGTTTTCCACCCTTGAAACTTGGATGCTTAATTGAAGATAAGTCCTTTCCAAATCATTCAATATGTCTATGTATTGTGTGATTATATCTTATGCTTGTATTTCAATTAACATACTAGGCTAGGTCTTTATTGTATTTACTTGGATCTAATGAAACCTAGCTATTGATTATATGTTGTTGGTTTGTTTGTGATTATTGTGGTTGGGTGATGTCGATGTTAGGCTTAGGAAAACTGGCTAACCTCCTATACGGTAACTTGCATGAACGTCTTAAAAAACATGAATCGGATGTGTACTACGATTATTTGGTTGTATTTAATGCATGAGCGAATTCTAATGATCCCATGTTAGGAGCTTTTAGTCGGCTCGACATAGGAGTGAAGTAGGAGCTTATAGAGTTAGGGAAGATCGTACACGGCCCTACGAATGGTTTAAAGGAATACAACCCGTCATCCACACAATTACAACAAACCAATTAACATATAAAAGATAGCTAGGGAGTAAGGAAATCTAAGTAAACACATATTTCTCTCATATAAGTTTCACAACCATTTACTTTTTCTTGTTCTTTTATTTTATTTGCAAAAGTAGTTATTTGGGTTAGTTGACTAGCAACTAATTTCGCCCACTCTTTCAAAAACCGAGATTTTTACTTGCTTTCATAAAACATAAAAATACAAAAAGAATCATCCCTCAACCTTTAGACCTAATTAGAGTAGCTTTTCAAGCCTAACGACACTATTCCCCGAGAGAACGATCAATCCCCCGGTACTTGCCACTTCACTATACTACATCGGTCAGGTACACTGCCTGGTGGGGGTTGTAAGCTTATCAAGATCCCTTGAGAGGTAAAACCTAAGTGCAAAGGTTGCAAAACCCACGCATCACACATTCATGAATTCCAAAGTGTATGCGACATGTTCAAATACGGAGCTACCGAAACTGAAGCGGTAAGACTCATGATGTTTCCTATATCTTTAACGGGAGAAGCTAAAACATGGCTTGATGAACTCAATGAAGGAACCATTGAATCATGGGATGAACTTCGTACTGCTTTCGTTAGTAGATATTTTCCTCCAGCTCTATTTGATAAACTTCTCGGAGAAATCCGAGGATTCTCACAACACGAACATGAAAATCTCACCGAAGCTTGGCTTCGAATGAACGAATTGCTAAGAAACTGTCAAGGACATGGTCTGACAAAAGGCAATATATTCAAAATCTTTTACCACGGTTTTGATGAAATAACTCAAGAAGCTTTAAATGCTGCGACCGGTGGTATATTCCTCTATAATACACCAAATCAAGCGTATCAACTCCTTGAAGACAAAGTCTTACTTAAACTAGATTGGTCAAAAGAACAAAAACCGAAAACTTCTCTTCGTAAAATTGTTGCTTTCGCTGATGAAGGCAGTAGCAATCCTGATACTAATAAAATTATGGCAAGAATGGATGCCATAGCAATTAAAATGGATGCTCAATACAAAGAAATAAAAGAACAACGTGAAAGTTGTAATCATTGTGGCGGAAACCATGCTACTGCAAATTGCAGTGATGACGACGCACCTATGTCACGTGAAGAAGAAGCTAAATTTATGAACACTTTTAGACGCACCCGTTTCTATGAGAACTATCGTGATCGTGATCGAGAACGAGAACGATGGAGACCTAGTGCGAAAATCGAATATAATCGAGAACCTTACAAACAAACAAACACTGATGAAAAACCAGATGTTCAAACTCAACTGAATGATTTTATTAAAGCACAAAAATCAACAAACCTTTTTGTGAAAGATCAATTCATGGACTTAAAAGATAAACTTGAATCTGCTGCTAGAAATCACCATGCCTCGATGCAAAATTTGGAAGCCAAATTTGACAGATTCGCTGAAAAGCAATCAGGTCGAGCTTCTGGATCCCTTCCTAGTAACACTCAACCTAATCCTAAAAACAAACCTTATCAACCACCGCAAGCTCGTCATGAGCATGTTAATGCTATTACCACAAGAAATGGTACTTTTTATGATCCACCCATTGATCCCTGTCAAACTCAACAACCTGTTGAAGTTTTCACTGATGATGAAGAAGAAGAAGAAACTGTTCCTTGAAGAGAAACCACAACTCCTGAAACACCAGCACCTAAACCCTACAAACCTAGAATTCCATACCCACAACGCTTAAGAAAATAAAAAATGGAAGCTTAGTATGGAAAATTTCTTGATATAATTCGAGCTGTCCGAATTAATGTCTCTCTTGTTAACGTTTTAGCCGGAATGCCCAACTATGGGAAATTTCTCAAAGAACTTGTTAGTAACAAAAGCAAACTCGAACAAATTTCAACATCTTTCCTTAATGAAGAATGTTTAGCTATCGTTCAGAACAAAATTCCACCAAAACTTGGAGACCCAGGAAGTTTCTTGATTCCTTGTACTTTCAGTAAAACATTCTCGTGCAATGCTTTAGCCGATCTTGGTGCTAGCATTAATCTGATGCCGTATTCTCTCTATGCTAAATTATCAATTGAAACACTTAAACCAACTAAGATGAGTGTTCGGTTAGCTGACCGATCTTTCCAATATCCTGTTGGAATAGCTGAGAACATGTTAGTTGAAGTTGGCAAATTCACCTTTCCAGTTGATTTCGTTATCTTAGAAATGGAAGAAGATAGCAAAGTACCATTAATCTTAGGAAGACCTTTTCTCCATACAGCCGATGCAATGATTCGAGTTAAACAGAAACAACTCAATCTTGGAGTTGGAAAAGAAAGAATGATTTTTTCCATAGACAAGGCTATGAAACACTCTTACTCTAACGATGACACATGCTTGATGTTATCGATGAAATTCTCGAAGAAGATTTCGATGAACTGCTAAATGAATTTAATCAATTACTATACTCAGTCGATGGAACACTTCTTGAACACGAAGTCATGGCTGAATATGATCAATTCATGGCTATGACTCTCGAAGATAAAAATGAAAGTTCCAATGACGAGGACGAGAATGAAGAAGAATTATCATTTGAGAAAATAAACCCTGACAATGAACTTAGACTCAAAAATTCTATTGAAGAACCACCTACTGATCTCATTCTCAAACCATTACCAGACCATCTGGAATATGCTTTCTTGGAAGGAGAATCGTTACTTCCAGTCATAATTTCATCTAAACTCTTTGAAAAGAAAAAAGGAAAATTAATTTCAGTTCTCAAAAACCACAAAAGAGCCTTTACTTGGAAAACTAGTGACATACCTGGGATTTGTTCATCCTTCTGTAAACACAAAATTTAGTTAACGGATGATAAAGAAACCAGTAGTTCAAAAGCAACAAAGATTCAACCCGAATATGAAAGAAGTTGTCAAGAAGGAAGTTGTCAAACTCCTTGACTCAGGAATCATTTACCCTATAGCAGATAGCCCATGGGTAAGTCCTATTCATTGTGTACCCAAGAAAGGTGGTATAACAGTAGTAACAAATGAAAATGATGAACTTGTCACAACTAGAATTGTCCCTGGTTGGCGCGTATGTATTGACTATAGAAAACTAAATGAAGCTACAGCAAAAGATCATTTTCCTCTCCCATTCATGGACCAAATGTTAGAAAGACTAGCGGGAAATGAATATTTCTGTTTTCTAGATGGATTCTCCGGATATTTCCAAATACAAATCGATCAAATGGATCAAGAGAAAACAACATTTACATGTCCTTTCGGAACCTTTGCTTATCGACGTATGCCTTTTGGCTTATGTAAAGCACCTGCTACTTTTCAAAGGTGTATGATAGCAATCTTTCATGATATGATTGAAGAATCTGTGGAAGTTTTCATGGATGACTTTTCAGTCTTTGGAAATTCTTTTGATAAATGCCTAAGTAATCTAGATAAAATGCTTCAACGTTGCGAAGACACAAATCTTGTGCTTAATTGGGAAAA
>LBNU01006607.1:18343-54168 GCA_014162995.1 Artemisia annua | reverse complement strand
GTTATTGAGATGGCATGAACGATATCTTGGAGTCATTTGGGCAGAGTTTCGACTTATAATTAAGCGAATGGGACCTTACTCGATAAACGATAAGGTTACAAAAGGCTAACTCGCCAAAATGAACGAAACTCGCTAATTTCCAGCTCATACTCGCTAGGAACTAGTCCATACTCGCTAATCCATAGCCCAAACTCGCAACCCTATCTTTCAGGTCATACTCGCTATTCTCTATCTCATACTCGCAGCTAGAACAACCAATACTCGCTAGAAACAGCTTTCCATACTCGCTAGACCTTTCCATACTCGCTAGACATGCCATACTCGCTAAAAGCTGAGTCTAACTCGCTAAGGTCATTCATACTTGCCAGAAAACTCATCCATACTCGCATGAATCTGATGATACTCGCAAAACCCTATGCCTTACTCGCTAACCCTAGCAGCCTTACTCGCTAAAGAAGCAAGCCAATACTCGCTAGAAGCTTGCATACTCACAAGATATTGCCATACTCGCTAAACCCTAAACGTGATACTCGCTAGGGTATGCTGAAACTCGCTAAACCCTAGAAGATCATGCAAAAAACCCACGAGTAGCTAGAAACACCCACGAATCAGCCATGAATCACCCATTTTCACCCAAAAACACCACGAATCGCCCCTGGTTATCTCTGATGCCAATTGTAGGAACCAAGAATCACTATTCAGGAGGTCGGGGATGCTCGAAATAAAGGTTAAACATGGTAAAATTAGATTAAAGAATTGGGGAAGGTGTGTGTGTTTTTCTAGAGAGAGAAAGGGAAAACCACACACACCTCCTTATTACAATGAACATCCACCTCTCCTAGTTGCCACTAGGAGAGTATTTATACTACAAGTCACATAAACTATGTCCTAATGACAGAACAAGTCCTTGTGCTTTGCTACTATTGCAATTTCCACATATAAAATTATTTTCAAGGCTAACATGCGGTAATATGAAACCCAAACCAGAACATTATACACATCCTCCTTCATAATATTCGCATCCGGTAACCATTTTTTCAAAATTAATGGCACGTTGCGAATTAACCATGGTCTATATTCAAGCATTGTGTCCATACCGTCTTTAGAATTAAACTTAAAGAAAAATACACTTCTAGAATTCATCATTGATTTAAGTAGACAAAACTTACTCCATGTATTCTTTACATAGTTCTCGACTACCGGGTACGCCACACGTTTTTGCCCGTAAAGAAACCATAGAACGTATTACTAAACCTTTCATTAACAACATTAACCGAATCCATCGATACTGCTACATCCGCCCCATGTCAGTCGGTGCTAGCAATGGACGGAAGTTTGCAGCTTTTGTACTCGTTGCACCCTTAACTAGCTTAGCATACGAAACAGGGTCTTTGGTATTATCATTCAAAACAGGCCTTGTAGGACCAGCTGATGCATTGGCTGGTGTAGACAAACTAATACTTTGATCCTTGGTACTATTCTTCAAACCAGGTCCTGTGGAAACAACCGATGAAGTTCCATTTGACTTATCCAACACGTTCACCACATGATCATTGATAGAGTTATGCTCCATGTTCTTGGTCAAATTCGTCGAACTACCTGCTCTAGTATTAACAATCGAGGAGTTTTTATTCCCACCTCAGTTATCACCCATGTTCAACGAATTCAACTACACATTCTTGTTCACATCATACGAACTATCAGACGCCTTCATAACCTGGTTATTCACCTTTGCTGGATCATCAACAGCCAAATTTTGCTTCTCTTTAACACCCTTACCTCCCCCTCTCCCTTTCAGACTCAAAAAGCCTTTCTCTATAATCACATTATATAGACCACTCATAAATTACGCCAACCAAAAGCCAAAGAAACCTAACCAAAAAATATACACACCCAACAACCAAAATTTTAGGCAGGATATAACACTGTTGCCAGATGCACAAAATCACAGGAGCAGGTAGGTATAAATCAGAACCCAAATAGTCGTTAAGACAATTAGGGTAAACCAAGAATCTCAAAACCTAACCCTCCAAAACGTAATAGTAATATAGATTATAGAATAATAGATCGATCAGTTATGTAAGAAAACCCTAAAACCGATTTGAGAATAAGAAAACCCTAAAAAATCGATTTGGAACCCTGAAGATTAAAACATAAAACAAACAAGCGATCAAAGTTGTTGATCCCAGTTGAGCAATTGATCTAATATTATTATCTTAGATAAACCAAAACAATAATGTATAGAAGCTGACTTGTTACAAACTTAATCAATATGCGGAATTTATTGATTAACTTAAGAGGCACACAAACACAATGATATCACCAATTAAACACTTCAATATATTGAATACGAGCACCCTGAATAGTGCTAGGGTTTTGCAACCTTGAAGTGAATACAATGCTAGAATAATTCGTTCTCTAGTCTAACCCTAGGATCTCCTTTTATACACCAAGGAACCCTACAGGCTTACAAACAACTTCCTACCCAAGACTATGACCTTCTAACATAATAGAATATTACATAATATCTATACTATAAATACAAATATTCGTACATAATCTTATCACACAAGCAGCAGAGTCTCAGCAGTATACTTCCAGCAGTAGAGTCTCAGCAGTAGTCTTGTCTGGCAGTAGAGATTTTACACTTAGCAGTAGACTTGACTAGCTAACAGCAGTGTAGCATCCAGAAGTAGAGTTACTTCAAAACCCAACAAAAGTAAATATATATGATTATACACAAGCGCAAATCATAATCCAAAACAAGAACGGTGTCTGTTAAAGTCTAAATGATTAGGTTGGTCACCGATTTAGGGTTTAGGATTGAATCGTCCAAATCGCCGAGGGGTGGGGGTGGGGTTAAAACCAAATGAGATTAATACACAACTCGAAGAGTTTTTAAAACCAAATGAGATCAATACACGACTCAAGTGTGTTTAGTTATTTCTTTGATATGACCAAGCTCGGATTGCACATCATGACAACTTTCAAGATAGGACTCGATCATTGTATAATGGCATTCTTAATTATTTTGCTATAACCAAAGATTCGAGTTTGACTAGCCATTCGTAGGCCGAATCAAAATAAACTCATCTTTTACATAGCAATCTAGCTACAATATCTTTATCATAGATTGTGATTACGTACCTAACTTATGTAATATAATTTTTTCTTCGGTAAGGAAATACAGGTAGCATTGGTGAAGTAAATTTTTACGTTATGCAACTTTGCAAGCTTATATAAACTCTATTCTACTAGTGTACGACTCGATGAAACCAAACATGCCTTTAGAATGGTCGGGGCCAAATATACCTCGTAAGTGTAAACCAACTTCGGCTATGTTTTGCGTGGAGCTTTTTGAGGCAATGAGCGGTGAACAATGAGCTTTTTGAGTTTTAGTGTTCGTTTGATAAAAGAGCAGTGAGCTTTACTATTTTTTTTAGAAACGCTCATTTTTTTCAATGCTTCTTTAAAAAGCAGTGAGCGGTGAGCTGTGGCTACTGCTCACAGCCACAACTCACTGCTACTGCTCATAGCTACTTTTAACAAAGACTACTGAGTTGCACACTCTTAAAATTTATTTGCACACTCAAAATACAAGCAGTTAAAGCAAAATATTTAATATTGTACAAGTATTTAATGCAAAAATAGAGTGTCCCAATCAATCCACAAAGTATGCAAATCAATAACAAAGTCACCCTTTCCAAGTGAAAGGATCAAATGAATCAAGCAATGTTTTAAGTTTGGTAGCTCTTTAAATACCAGCTATAGATACAAATAATTGGAACAAATTGTCCACTGCCGGCGCCTTGTTGTGGGGAAATAGTGTCATCTAGTCGCATGTTGCAATAAGCCAGCTGTAAAAGAATTATTGTATATTTTAGTATAAGGAAAAACATATATTCTTCTCTCCTATTAAAACAATTCTATAAGCTACTATAAGATTCAGTGACACGTTCTAACGTAAACAAAAGTAATTCAAATTATATTCTTCCAAATTGAGAGACAATTAATAAAATAAGTTGATGATTATTGACATTTTGAAAGTATATATAATATGTGTATATTTTACTTGCCATGAATGCATGCATCTTATACAAATAATTATTTTTATACTCTTTGCACAATTGCACTTGAAAAATTGAATTTATAATAGAATGATAGATGTAGTCTACCTTTTGTCTCGTATGAATATAGGTGCCTAACTTTTGGTTTATGTACTTCGTTCGAAAGGACGTTGCATNGAAACAAAATATATGGATTAGACACTTCTAAACGGTAAAAATATAAATATTTGATGTTCAAACAAAACAAAAACGTCATTATATCAACGTTGATCTGCTTAAACGTTGATGATTTTATGTTTATGTCGGTATCATACATTTGTTGCAACTTTTTTTTAATATAGCTTATCAAACAACCAAAAGAAGTTTATCAAAAATGGTAATTAGTTTTATGATTATATATAGGAGGAAGGTTCAATCCAAAACTCATTTTATTTACAAAACTTTTACAATTTTTTTTTTTTTTTTTTTAAATCAATCTCAATTTTAATAACTCTTTTTAATACAAGTAATTTTGGAAGGTATTTACATTTAAAACATTCATTTAGTTGATAATTAATATCCAAAATCTAAAGTAAGTCCTCATAAATAGTTAATCCGTATGATTTTCTTTTTGAAACGACAATGTTAAATCTCTCACAATGGTTACATCACAAATCTATCTCGCATGTCTTAGGCATGACTTAAACTCACAATCACTTTGTTGAGTAGTTTCTCACAAAACATGAGATATCATTTAAACACAAAGCTATTTAATACTGGTTATGACCAGACAACACATATGCATACTGGTTATGTGTATTTTAGTACAACTATAAACACATTTTCACATCATTATTGGGATACAAATTTTTGGGTGTGTGTCACCTTTACCAAACGTTACATTAACACTTTGTAAATTTACATTACTTTACACAAAAGATTTCACTTATGACAAACGCTCTTTCTTTTATACTTTTGCAAAGAAATGGTTGACAAATAATTATAAAGGACACACTTTTGGAAAAGTTTGCTGGCGGGGTCTTGTAATTTCGTTGATTTTAGTACTATACTCACTTTTTTTTGGACTTCTTGTAACTTTCTTGATTTTTAATCATCCTTGGTACTGTATATTTTTGGGGTTTCTTGACTTTGGTACATTAGAGTGACCGACTTCGTATGTACAAAGAAATCAATTAATTAGACTCGGCGTAATGGTGAGGTTACAAGACCGCAGTCATTACTGATATATCAGAATCAACTTAGTTTTCTCTCTATAACTTTTTCTTATTACCAATTTAGTGAAATAAGGCGACCACGATTACCATAAAAAATATACCCCTCGTAAACACAAATATATCCCACAAAAATTATTTAATAAAACCACTCACATGCACAACATACTCACACGACTCGATCGAGCATACGAATGAGTCCTTGCAAAAAACCATGGTTGAACGCCTTCACTAGAGGAGCGTGTAACAAAAAGAGACACACACGATCATCTATTACGGATGGTCTTAATCAACCTTTTAAATTAGAGCTGGTGAAAATATACGGATGGTCTTAATCAACTTTTTATATTATGGTCTTAATCAACCTTTTATATTATAGTTAGTGAAACTATCTAATATGTTATCCAGATATGTATATGAGAGTATATCATCTCTTGTTGGCCAAATCCAGTAAATCATATTAAGAAGGGCAACTTATGCATTCACATTTTTTATTTATATATTTTATTTTATTTTTAATAACAAGTAACTATCCACAATATATACATAATGAATCAATCTCATTATGTCTTTAACATAGCTTGAACCTACAATCATTTAATTGAAGAACATTCTCGCACATGAGTACCATTACACAAACCCTTTGGTTCTATTTTTACCAGTTCGATATTATGCTTAAACAAAACTCATATGATTGTTGTTACACAAATTAAAAATCAGCAAACATGTTAATTATTATTCTCATAATCCAACACGATTTATTTTATTTGTTACTAAATTATGAAACGCAATAGTACTTTACTTTGTTACTCTATGAAATACNACAAGGAATAGCTCCGGGCAACTCTCCTGACCTAGTGGGGCACCAACTGGAGTGAGCCGAGACTCTCGGACTCTTGAGCTCTTATCCACAAAGTCTCTCCAGTGAGCCCATAGGTTTTGCGGAGGTGGGTACCTATCTGGGAGCAAAGTGCCAGGGATGGGATTCGAACCCGAGTCTATTGACTCAAGAATGAAAGCTCCACCCACTAGACCAAAGCCCCAGTGGTATATCTCCACCCGAGTCATTACTGATATATCAGAATCAACTTAGTTTTCTCTCTATAACTTTTTTTTTATGACCAATTTAGTGAAATAAGGCGACCGCGATTACCATAAAAAAATATACCCCTCGTAAACACAATTATATCCCACAAAAATTATTTAATAAAACCACACATGCACAACATACTCACACGACTCGATCGAGCATACAAATGAGTCCTTGCAAAAAACCATGGTTGAATGCCTTCACTAGAGGAGCGTGTAACAAAAGGAGACACGCACGATCATCTATTACGGATGGTCTTAATCAACCTTTTAAATTAGAGTTGGTGAAAATATACGGATGGTCTTAATCAACTTTTTATATTATGGTCTTAATCAACCTTTTATATTATAGCTAGTGAAACTATCTAATATGTTATCCAGATATGTATATGAGAGTATATCATCTCTTGTTGGCCAAATCCAGTAAATCATATTAAGAAGGGCAACTTATGCATTCACATTTTTTATTTATATATTTTATTTTATTTTTAATAACAAGTAACTATCCACAATATATACATAATGAATCAATCTCATTATGTCTTTAACATAGCTTGAACCTACAATCATTTAATTGAAGAACATTCTCGCACATGAGTACCATTACACAAACCCTTTGGTTCTATTTTTACCAGTTCGATATTATGCTTAAACAAAACTCATATGATTGTTGTTACACAAATTAAAAATCAGCAAACATGTTAATTATTATTCTCATAATCCAACACGATTTATTTTATTTGTTACTAAATTATGAAACGCAATAGTACTTACTTTGTTACTCTATGAAATACGGAGTAGTTAACACAGTAAAGTGATAGTGATGATTAATGTCTACAAGTTACTACAATTAGATAATCAAGTTGAAAGCACGCAACTAAACTATCTTACAATATACACCAACTATCTCACAAGTTTTAAATAAAACTTGAACTTACCAACTACTCGTATTTAAGTTAAGAAGCTTCTCATATAATAAGAGGTATTATTATGACACAAGACTTTGGTAAAGTGGCCCTCTAATCCTTTTATACAACCACTTGAGTTAACTTCCCAAGTAAAAGAATTAATATACCAGTGAAACATACCTCTCTAACTTTCTTGCACTAAATTATGTAATGTTTAAATGATACGAAGATTTATTCCATCTCACTTCACTTTCTAGAACATATAAAAAACATTACCCTTAGTCAATTTATATCACCTATCATTTTTCGAAATATTTCTTCATATGATTGAAAGCAAATCTTCTAGGAGTACTATATCTTAGCAACAACTTCAAAATTTAGTTCTTATTTATTTTTTGTCATGGTTTTTGATTTTTACCAGCTAAAAAAAATAATAAGAAAAGAATAAAAAATCGGTAGTTAAGCTCGTGATCACATAGATTTAAACCTACCGAAGCCTCACATTCGAGAGGCAAATGTGACCACTTTGTAAAATAGAAAAAAAGTTATTATTGATTGAATTGTGTATTTGTGGTTAAGCAAGTAAAATAACATGTGTAATTATAATAAAATCATAATTCAATGGAAAAAATATTCTTAACTTTAAACATATGATAGGAAACTGTCTCATCATGGAGCATTGCTGCTCTTGTTGTTGATATTCATTTGTGGTCGAAGAATATGGATTTGTCTTTCTCGTGGACTATCTAGTCGAGATAACAACCAAGTTGCTCATTGTGTTGCTCGTTTTGCGTCTTCTTCCACTTTTCTTTTTAGTTGGGATGTACTCCTATCTTTTTTCTCTTGAACTTACTTCACTAGCAAGATGTGATGTGTATTGTTCCTAACTTTTTATATAAGTTTTTTTGTTAAAAAAAAAAATCCCATAAACTCACAAGATTGTCCCAACTAACTTAATCATTTAACACATTTTAAAACTTTTACACAGAAACATAATTTCAACTTGAGATATTTTTATTTTATTTATTGATAAGTAACAAACTATTATCAACTTGACTACAATACATAATTTCATTTCTAATGGTTAAATATATAAATATAAATGACATTTTTGCCCGTAATTATACTGTTTTCACATTAGCAAAAGGCATGTGTCTTAATAATATTTTATGTGTGTGAGAAGCTCCCAGACCAAATGGTCGAGAGTGACTTTTTCGCATTTCGGTCTCTAAATAAATAAAGAAACATCACTTCTATTCAATTGGGTCTTGGAAAAATTACTACCGTATCTATAACAAACACACAAACACGCATTATTTACCTTCATTGTCCTTTACTCACACACACCCAACACTACTAGTGTGTGAGCATTACTATTACTCCTACTTTCTTCCTTCCTTCCCATGTGAGTGGTTCATTTGCT
The DNA here is from genome assembly GCA_014162995.1 of Artemisia annua. NCBI lineage: Eukaryota > Viridiplantae > Streptophyta > Magnoliopsida > Asterales > Asteraceae > Artemisia > Artemisia annua. The sequence goes on along the minus strand of LBNU01006607.1, from coordinate 45,470 downwards.
CTAAAATCTTTCTCATTTTTCTTCATCAACCCATTACTTAAAAACCCATTTTACGATCTGGGTTTTCTTTCTTTTGCAGATTTAAGGGATAAAACATTGTAACTTTATAAGCTCACCGGAAAAGCAACAAAATGGCTGGAGGAGGTGGTGGTGGTGGTGGGAAGTCGGATGAACCGGCCCCACATCCACCAAAAGATCAGCTGCTTGGTGTTACCTACTGCATTACTAGTCCTCCACCATGGCGTGAGTATTTTCATTTTTTTTAATATATTAAAATGTGTATTAAAGTTTTTTTTGTTGTTTGAGATTCTTTGAGTACAAGGTTGTTTTTAGGGTTTTGTTGTTTAAGGTTTATTTTGATTCTTGTTGAATCTTTCTTTTTGTGTTTTGGTTTTAAGGTTTGGTATATGGTTTTTTTTTTTTTTTTTTTTTTTTTTTTTTTTTTTTTTTTTTTTTTTTTTTTTTTTTTTTTTTTTTTTTTTTTTTGTTTGTTTTTTTTTTTTTTTTTTTTTTTTTTTTTTTTTTTTTTTTTTTGTTTTTTTTTTTTTTTGTTTTTTTGTTTTTTTTTTTATTTTTTTTTTTTTTGTTTTTTATTTTTTTTTTTTTTTTGTTTTTTTTTTTTTTTTTTTTTTTTTTTTTTTTTTTTTTTTTTTTTTTTTTTTTTTTTTTTTTTTTTTTTTTTTTTTTTGTTTTTTTTTTTTTTTTTTTTTGAATAAGTTGTAAAATCTGATTTGGGTTTTTCAAGTTCCAGTCAAACTAAGTCAACTTAAGTGACAATTTACAGTTTTTTAGCTTTATTTAAATCTGTTTATTTTGTGATGGATAAATCAGGATTTATGAACTGATATAATTCTGTTTCTGGGGGGTTGTAGTTTTCTTAATTCATAAGTTTAGACAAAAATTCTTAAATAATTTTATTAGGTACAAAAGTTAGTTTCGGGGTCATTTTCTTGTGTAATGTATCTTATTCTCTCTGTCGCATGTCATTTGTGGAGATTAACTCAGCGCTTGATCTGTATAAAAATGTTTGGTTATTGATTAATCGTCTAGATTACCATTTAGTGGTGGTTGCTAAGCGGATATAGTTAACCAAAATCAACTAGGATTAATAACTTGTAATGAAAGTTATTGTAAAATAGGTCGTTTGCTTAATAAGTATGCTGAAAAAGGAAATCTAACTTTGGTTATGTTACGACGAAAGGAGTAAGAGTGGTGGCTCTTTTGAGCTCATGTTCTCACTTTTGATCTCACTAAACCAAACCCTTTACTTAAAAGTAGATACTTTTGTAAAGGTCCAAGATTTGGTATTTCATGATCTATTGTGAAAAGTTGTATTTAGAATCTTTCCGATGTACTTTCATTTTCAGAGGAATGCCCGGAAAGAAGAGCCGCCTTTTTAAACTTTACACATAATTTAACATGTTATACAAGATTTAATTACGTATCCTGGAAATGTCATACTTATTAAAATTACCTTTGAAAATTTATTGCAGCGGAGGCTATTTTGCTCGGTTTCCAGCATTACTTGGTAATGCTTGGGACGACAGTTTTGATTCCCACAGCTCTTGTTCCCCAAATGGGCGGCGGAAATGTAAGACCTTAAACTTATAACACATATGTTAACGTTATATTAAATATTGTAATCTGATGGTAGTTATTTTAATGATTGTATCAGGAGGAGAAAGCTAAAGTCATCCAAACTCTACTTTTCGTTGCCGGGTGGAATACTTTGTTGCAAACTTTGTTCGGTACCAGGCTACCCACTGTCATTGGGGGTTCATATACTTTTGTTGCACCCACAATATCAATCATCTTGTCTAATCGATTCAATGATACCGATCCGATAGAGGTTAGTCCATCTTGATCTCTTGGAGTTTTTATTTGGTTGTTGATTATGCATTTTAAAATGTACTAAACCGTAAATTTGTGTAAATTTCTATCAGAAATTCAAGAAGACAATGCGTGCAATCCAAGGTGCACTGATTGTTGCTTCAACACTTCAAATTGTTTTAGGGTTCAGTGGCCTATGGCGAAATGTCGCAAGGTTCGTTGGAATTCATTTAATCATTTAAATTTTATTAAAGCTTACGTTATTTTGAGGGTGTTTGGATGTTTGTTTTGAAACTGATTATTGTGTTCTCAAATATCATGATAGATTCTTGAGTCCCCTTTCGGCAACTCCCCTGGTTGCTCTTGCTGGTTTTGGTCTCTATGAATTTGGATTCCCCGGTGTAAGTATATATGCATATCCCTAGAAGACAATCAACAAATTACTGATTTCATGGGCATTTGTTTGCTTATATATCTGACTAAATATTGCTTTCTTTTTAGGTTGCCAGATGCATTGAAATAGGGCTGCCTCAGCTCATCATTGTAGTTATCTTGTCGCAGGTAATATTGACGTTATATAAATACATGGGACCTACAAAAATGTATGATCCATATAAATTAATTTCAAGTATTTGGGTTGTTTGGTTTTGCGTGCAGTATGTGGCTCATATGTTACATTCTGGCAAGTCGATATTTGAGAAGTTTGCTGTTCTGATTTCAATTGCAATTGTTTGGATTTACGCTCATTTGCTTACTGTTGGTGGGGCCTACAATCACACTTCACCAAAGACACAGACAAGTTGCCGTACTGATCGCTCTGGACTAATTGAGGCTGCACCATGGTCAGTAGAAGATGTTATACGCATCATGATATTCAGTTGAACTGCATATTTGATTGCATATGAAATTTTTACGTTAATACATATCACCAGTGTCGAACCCAGGATTTTAAAAGGCGGGGGGCAAAATTTTTTTTTTTGATAAAATTCGTGATGCACTTTAATAAAAAGGTCAAAATTTTTCTTTTTACACTAAAAACTAAGGTTTTTACATTTTTGGCTTCAAGGTGGGGGGCAATTTGATTTTTTGGAGGGGTGCACTTTAATAAAAAGGTCAAAAAATAAAAAAAATTTACACTAAAATATGGATTTTTCGGCGAATCGTGGAGGGCACCGCCCCCCCCAAAGTTAACCTTTGGGTCCGCCCCTGCATATCACTATTTCTTTTATATGTTTTCTAATATATTTGAATGGAGTGATGGACACAATGAAAAACATTTCTAAAAGAAAATAACATGCATCAGTTTAAGGACTTCAAGCGTAAATTTATTAAGATATGGTTATTAAACAATTATCATATTATTTTGATTTATGTGTCTTGTTTTTTAAATTTATCAGGATAAGAGTTCCATATCCATTTCAATGGGGAGCACCGTCATTTGATGCTGGTGAAGCTTTTGCAATGATGATGACTGCTTTTGTGGCTCTGGTGGAGGTGTGTTTTTTGTTTTCAATATCTATCAAGATTCAAGAATATCATCACTAAATTCACTTTCCAATTTTGAAATTTGTTCTAAATATTTTTAACATGTGTTGCAATTATATCATCAGTCCACTGGTGGCTTCATTGCGGTTTCGAGATATGCAAGTGCAACCCCTGTGCCTCCATCTATTCTAAGCCGTGGTGTCGGTTGGCAGGTAATTAGTACTATTTGACACTTCTACTTACAATGTTTTAAACTATGGGCAATTACTATTTTAACCCTTTACATGAAATTGTAGATTGCAATAAAAGATGAACATCTACTTATATATATAAGGAAATACATGATAAATGTTATGTTGTCAGATATAGTTTAATAGCCTATAATATGTTTTGTTGATAGGGAATTGGCATTTTATTGTCTGGCTTGTTTGGAACTGTGAATGGATCTTCAGTATCTATGTGAGTAACAAATTTTACAATTTTTTTCTGAGCCACATTTTTTTTTCTTTCCTAAAGAAGCTTTCCTTTAACATTAACATGCGGCTTGTGTATTGCTAGTGAGAATGCCGGCCTTTTGGCTGTAACTCGTGTAGGCAGTCGAAGAGTTGTACAAATCTCAGCAGGGTTCATGATTTTCTTCTCTGTTCTTGGTATGTGTTTTTCTTCTGATGACTTAGAGATAGATTGTACTTATTTTTTTAATACTTCAAATGAAGTTGGCAAAGGGATGGGTTTAGTGGGTTGGGTAACAGGTCAAAATGGGTAAATTATCTTTATGGGCCAAAACACCTCTGTCAAAATTTTATTTAATAAATATGGCTTGTTAAATATTACTACAAAAGCTAGAGGATGGGTAACAAGAATGATTTAATTTCTTGAATAAAACGATTTAAATTCTATTAACAAATCTAAGGTGACGTTAATATTTAAGAGGTTGTATGCTTTTGGCTACTTTGGATCTAATAGACCAGGTTCCCGTTAACTAATTTTTTTAATACAGTTTTACCCTTTTGACTCGGTAGGAATATAAATAACGTGAATCTATCCGTTCTTAATATGTCAAAGTTACAACTTCTAATTCCAAATGATCATGCAGGTAAATTTGGAGCAGTCTTTGCTTCAATTCCCGCATCCATTGTTGCTGCATTGTATTGCCTTTTCTTTGCTTTTGTGGGTAAGTTTACATGAATACATCAACCTTTGCTCACTCTTTTATGGTGGATATGTGGGTAATTATGTTTTTTTTTTACAATGCTTGTATAGGTTCAGCGGGTTTGAGTTTCCTTCAGTTCTGCAATCTTAACAGCTTCAGAACAAAGTTCATCTTAGGCTTCTCGTTCTTTTTGGGGTTGTCTGTTCCTCAATATTTCAATGAATATGAAGCTATTAAGGGTTATGGTCCTGTCCACACGTCTGGAAGATGGGTATGTGCAAATTTAATCAACTGCCGTATCTAACTATCTGAACACATACAAACATAACTGTCCACTGTTTCATATAGATTATTGAATTGATTGATTCATATCACATAATCACGTAAAATGCATACCTACAAACACCCCCAAAGAATGATGTTGGGTTCTTATGAATACTGGATTTATATTTCGGGAGGATCCCATATAATAAAGTTTGAATCTTGACTTCAAACAAACATGCTGACCTTGATTCATGTTTGCTACTTTGTAGTTCAACAACATGGTGAATGTTCCATTTTCATCTGAAGCTTTTGTGGCTGGAATTGTGGCATTTTTTCTGGATAACACACTTCACAAAAAGAACGATAGCGCGATAAGAAAAGACAGAGGCAAGCATTGGTGGGATAAGTTCCGTTCGTTCCACACCGATACTAGATCTGAAGAATTCTACTCATTGCCATTCAATCTAAACAAATACTTCCCAGCTGTTTGATCAAGAACATGAAGTAGCAACAACTTTTGCTCTTATTCAGTCAATTATGTATCTAATCTTAAGTTATTCATATCTCACTCGAGTGATTTATTTAAAAATTTGCCAATAGTCGTTCTTTGATGTAAATCTAATGGGGAAGATTTAAGATGGAATTGAAGCAGAAAGAATTAGTTTTGCTGCTTTCAACTTCTTAACAACATTATCTCCCACTTTTGTAATAGAAACCTTATTATCGTATTGATCATTTTGCTACTGATCTGATTATAGCGCTGTTAACATTTACATGCTCCATACTCTACACATTTGACTTATATTACTTGATGAATTGTTAGACACTTAGACCAGTTGACCAAATGTTGACAATACTCATTTAGAGGGCATTTGGGATTGCTTATTCTAAACTCCTAATCTGCTTACTGCTTATAAAACAATAAGGTACAATGTGCTTATCTACTCTAAATTAAGTAGTTACTTATTTTGATCCAAACACTCGAAATTGCTTATTTGGTTTAGAAAAAAAAAACAAACAAACAAGCAATTAAATAAGCAAATCCCAAACATCCTACTCAGAAACAAGGTAACATCACCTTAATTTCATCTTCCATTGACAGATCATAATTTCACATGGACCTTGCTTTCAAATAAGTTACATAAAATCTTACCAATAATCTGCACACGAACAATATCCATCTCTAAATGTATGAAAACGTGAACCATCTCTTACAACAATCTCCCGATTATAAACTAGCGATATACACTTCATAGCAGAGTGACAATCTTCACATATCCTTAAATTCTTCACAATTTGAATCCGAGTACCCTCCGGACTACACATTAACCCAAATGCCACAGCCAATTTCTCACTATGCCAAGATATCGCCAACTCTTTCTCCTCTTCACTCAAATCAAATAGCACATCCCTCGTCATAGGAGCATAACCACCTTCTAAACTTATTCTTTTCATAACTTCATTTAACTTTAAATTTATATCTGTGATCATCGGATGCAACTTATCTGCTGCAAGAAATTCATGCACGACACCATCAATTTCAATATAACTACACCCTGGATTTGAATCATCTTTTTTGTCAATCTTGGTTTCCCTTATTTGCTTTACATTGTCCCATTGACCAAATGACGCGTGTAGATTTGAAAGAAGCAAACGCCCTCCACCATGTGTATTTCTAAAATGTTTCGTTATTTCTTCTGCAAGATGTACATTTTTATGTACTTTACAAGAACTTAAAAGGGATCTCCAGATAACATCATCAGGCTCAATTTTCATTCTTTTAATAACAGTGAATGCATCTTCAAGTCGACCAGCACGACTTAAAAGGTCTACATAGCATCCGAAATGTTCAATCTTTGGTGAGATGTCCCATAACCGCTCCATATTATTAAAGATCGATATACCTTCTTCAATTTTCCCTGAGTGACTACACGCGCTAAGGACACCAATAAGTGTGACATTATCCGGTTTTATACCTTCTGCTAGCATTTCATCAAAAACCTCAAGTGCTTCTTTACCAAGCCCATGCATAGATAGCCCCGAAATCAAACTTGTCCACGTCAAAAGATCTCGTTTTTCACATTCCTTAAAAACATGTTTCGCATAATCTATCTTCCCACATTTTGCATACATGTCAATCAAAGCAGTAGCAACATTCTCACTTTTACGGAACCCGATTTTGTCCATGTAAAAATGTATCCACTTCCCTTGATTAACTTGGCCAAGATGAGCACAAGCCGATAAAACACTAACAAAAATCGCCTCATTCGGCTCTATACTCCCCTCACCCAACATCTCATTAAAACACCGTAAACCCTCATTATACATCTTATTCCCCACATACCCCGCAATCATAACCGCCCACGACACGTCGTTCCTCTCACGCATCCCATCAAACACCTCCCTCGCCTTCCTCATCTCACCACTCACAACATACCCTTTAACCAAGCTAGTCCACGTCACCACATCTCGTCGAGACATTTCATCAAACACTTTACGCGCTAACCCCATTTCCAAACACTCTACATAAAAACTCACCAAAGCATTACTCACACACACACTCAAACCATACCCAACTTTCACCACCATTGCATGACAGTTTTGTCCGAAACCGAACAATGTTCGGTTTCGGCCCGAACACGCGGTTATCGTAAAAGTTAAAGTATAATCATCTGGCACTACTTTGCTACAAACCATTTCTTTAAAAAGATATAATGATTGTTTGTTATATATTGTTTTTGAATATGATTGTATTATTAAGTTCCATAAAAAAGATGGTTGTAAAAATGGGTAGTTTTCGAATACTTTTCGAGCCGATTTTAGTTTATTATGAGCAGTGTATGATTGGATTAATGATCCAGTTAAATTGTTGTTATTAAGTAGTGATGTTAGTATGATTTGGGCATGTATTTGTTTAGTTTGTTTTAATGTTGGTTTGTGTTTTAAGAGATTGTAGAGATGAATCCTTGGTTGGGTCATTGGTTGTTGAAAAGGTGTTTGATGAAGTGCTTCTGAGACGAAAGTTTAAGTTTTTGTAAGTGAGGTAAGTCGCGATTCCGACATGTGGATGGAGCTAGTGACGCGACTTTAGGTTGATCCCGGTCTAACGATCGCTCTGTTAAAACATCATATTAGTCGGCTCGTAATGTCGAGTCGAAAACCCAAGTAACAACAAGAAAAAAAAAATAAGTTCCCGTTTCTTGATAAAGACGATATCGCTAGTAAAAGTTGCTAAAAGCATCTTTGTGTTTCATCATGTAACCCAAAAACCAACTTACAAAACTGATAATTTTTACTGGTGCATAAGAACATTAAAGTTATATACAAGATTGCGGGTTATATAATGGCCAAGGTAACTTCTTTCTCAAAGCACCACTCCTGCAAGACCAGATTGGTGGGCAGAAGAAGCATGGAAAATGACTACTATCATGATTAGGCAATGTCCATGAGATTTGATAAAGATGGAAGTTTTCATTGCCCGCGCGTTACGCCAGGATGAAACTCTCCTTTTTATCGAATTTGATTTCTTGAGCTTTTTTCATCTAAAACATCTTGTTTGATTGTATTTTTAGTTCTACGTTTGCGATATATGTGTTGTGTGTAATTTGAGCCAACTTATAACTCGGATAACCCAATACAAACTTTGAATAAGGTATGGGCTGACCCAGGTCTATAAGTGACCAGATTTAAGAAAAACATTACGATAAGTCGGTAATACAATAGACTAACTAAACAAGATACGTGACACAAAATTCGGGTCCAAGTCTATTACGTGCTTAAGTTAGCCCAACTCTTACACTCTTTTATCTAGTAGCAAAAGGAATGCGAGGGGGAGGAGAAGAAACGGCAGGGACAACAAAAGAAAAATTCTTGCAAATTTGTTTGTGTTCTTGAGTTTTAAAATTAAGAAGATGAAGTGATGACAAAATGAGAAATATGATGTTCTCAAATTAGAAGGAAACTACACCAATAGACCTTAACCTGGAACAAATTTTATATACAAACATTAGTAAACCATAACCTGGAACAAATTTATATACAAACATTAGTAAACCATAACCTGTAACAAACTGTCATCCCAACATTAGTAAGTTAACAAAAAAATTACAAAGAGCATACTATCAACTGCAATGCTTAGATATTTCACTAGTTAGATACTCGTTTAGAAATGAGATAAATAACAATCTTGTAATGACTAGTATAGAAATGAAAACAGAAAAGGATCACTGGTAAATAAGACATGAATAAATTGCTTAAATTTTATACCCCAGACTCATCATTGATCAGCTGTCCATATATGCATTGTATGCTCTTCCAGCAGGACATAATCAACTNTTGGTTGGGTCATTGGTTGTAGAAAAGGTGTTTGATGAAATGCTTCTGAGAAGAAAGTTTCAAGTTTTTGTAAGTAGCGATTCCGACATGTGGGCTGCTGAAAACGTCAAAAAAAAAAATTAGGCCTGGCACGAAAAAAAAAGTGCCCTTATATTATAATCAGTGCTTCACGCCTTCGGCCCTTCACCCTTAGTGGGCCTAGTACATATAATGGGTATAAAAAATTTTAGTGCCCCTTAGTGGGTTGGGCCCGGCTCGGTTGCTGATGGTGCGCCGGCCCAAAACCGCCCATGCTAGTGGCACGACTTTAGGTTGATCCGGTCCAACAATTGCTCTGTTAAAACATCATATTAGTCGGCTAGCAATGTCGAGTCGAAAACCCAAATAACAACAAGGAAAAAAAAATAAGTTCCCGTTTCTTGATAAAGACGATATTGCTAGTAAAAGTTGCTAAAAGCATCTTTGTGTTTCATCATGTAACCCAAAAACCAACTTACAAAACTGATACAGTAATTTTTACTGGTGCATAAGAACATTAAAGTTATATACAAGATTTCGGGTTATATAATGGCCAAGGTAACTTCTTTCTCAAAGCACCACTCCTGCAAGACCAGATTGGTGGGCAGAAGAAGCATGGAAAATGACTACTATCATGATTAGGCAATGTCCATGAGATTTGATAAAGACGGAAGTTTTCATTGCCCGCGCGTTACGCGAGGATGAAACTCTCCTTTTATCGAATTTGATTTCTTGAGCTTTTTTCATCTAAAACATCTTGTTTGATTGTATTTTTAGTTCTACGTTTGCGATATATGTGTTGTGTGTAATTTGAGCCAACTTATAACTCGGATAACCCAATACAAACTTTGAATAAGGTATGGGCTGACCCAGGTCTATAAGTGACCAGATTTAAGAAAAACATTACGATAAGTCGGTAATACAATAGACTAACTAAACAAGATACGTGACACAAAAATCGGGTCCAAGTCTATTACGCACTTAAGTTAGCCCAACTCTTGCACTCTTTTATCTAGTAGCAAAAGGAATGTGAGGGGGAGGAGAAGAAACGGCAGAGACAACAAAAGAAAAATTCTTGCAAATTTGTTTGTGTTCTTGAGTTTTAAAATTAAGAAGAGGAAGTGATGACAAAATGAGAAATATGATGTTCTCAAATTAGAAGGAAACTACACCAATAGACCTTAACCTGGAACAAATTTTATATACAAACATTAGTAAACCATAACCTGGAACAAATTTATATACAAACATTAGTAAACCATAACCTATAACAAACTGTCATCCCAACATTAGTAAGTTAACAAAAAAATTACAAAGAGCATACTATCAACTGCAATGCTTAGATATTTCACTAGTTAGATACTCGTTTAGAAATGAGACAAATAACAATCTTGTAATGACTAGTATAGAAATGAAAACAGAAAAGGATCACTGGTAAATAAGACATGAATAAATTGCTTAAATTTTATACCAAAGACTCATCATTGATCAGCTGTCCATATATGCATTGTATGCTCTTCCAGCAGGACATAATCAACCATTTGTATATTGGTCAATGCTCATGGAATAGGACACCAGGACATCTAAGTCTAGTATGCGGTTAAGCTGACTTGNATCGAATTTGATTTCTTGAGCTTTTTTCATCTAAAACATCTTGTTTGATTGTATTTTTAGTTCTACGTTTGCGATATATGTGTTGTGTGTAATTTGAGCCAACTTATAACTCGGATAACCCAATACAAACTTTGAATAAGGTATGGGCTGACCCAGGTCTATAAGTGACCAGATTTAAGAAAAACATTACGATAAGTCGGTAATACAATAGACTAACTAAACAAGATACGTGACACAAAATTCGGGTCCAAGTCTATTACGTGCTTAAGTTAGCCCAACTCTTACACTCTTTTATCTAGTAGCAAAAGGAATGCGAGGGGGAGGAGAAGAAACGGCAGGGACAACAAAAGAAAAATTCTTGCAAATTTGTTTGTGTTCTTGAGTTTTAAAATTAAGAAGATGAAGTGATGACAAAATGAGAAATATGATGTTCTCAAATTAGAAGGAAACTACACCAATAGACCTTAACCTGGAACAAATTTTATATACAAACATTAGTAAACCATAACCTGGAACAAATTTATATACAAACATTAGTAAACCATAACCTATAACAAACTGTCATCCCAACATTAGTAAGTTAACAAAAAAATTACAAAGAGCATACTATCAACTGCAATGCTTAGATATTTCACTAGTTAGATACTCGTTTAGAAATGAGACAAATAACAATCTTGTAATGACTAGTATAGAAATGAAAACAGAAAAGGATCACTGGTAAATAAGACATGAATAAATTGCTTAAATTTTATACCAAAGACTCATCATTGATCAGCTGTCCATATATGCATTGTATGCTCTTCCAGCAGGACATAATCAACCATTTGTATATTGGTCAATGCTCATGGAATAGGACACCAGGACATCAAAGTCTAGTATGCGGTTAAGCTGACTTGACAATGACATTATGATGAGTTGACTTACAACTATTTTAGATTAGCGCATTAACAAAGTGAAAAATGAACGGAAAAATCACGAAACAAGTAGACAACACAAGAAATCACACCAAAGCCTCAAATAATCACAAGAATCACACATCCTCAAACGTTTATATTACAAGTTACAACTCACAAAAATACGCATTATTAAAAAAGCGACAATTTATTCACTCAACACACGTAGTAAATAAAATCAAATCTTGAAATAATCCTCTGTGACCAGCATAACGAAAACTGCAAAAACTATAAAATTCTGGGCTCATATATTATTAAGCTTCTGTTGTGTTCTCAGTCACCCCATTGGTTACCTCATTGTTGTTTGGTTCATGTTGCTTGTCAAATTGGCTGAAATTTCCCTTAGCCATGAAGAGTTGTGCGTGATGGTGCTTACAGTATAGCTGATGCTCATGTGCCACATAATTTGATGAAGTTATATGACACCCACCATAGCTGCATCTGAAACAGGACTTATGGTATGCGTTTCCATCAACAGCCACCTGAAACGACCATCAAGATAGTTAACGGCCTTTTGTATACATAACACATATTTATGTATATTATGACGTATCTGATTGTTTGAATCATTAGATTACTTATAATTTATTGAGATTAGGGTGTTTCACAAGCGTATGTGATTAATGCGTATTAAAGTTGCAGATAATTTGTGTATTGAAACATGCTATGATCATCTCATTATTTTTAGAGGTCAGATAATCAGTTTAAGAGTAGTTAAAACTTAAAACTGCACAAATTCTTATTATCACAACTTCAAATACTAGAATATCTTTGGAAGCCCGTTTTTGTTAAAACTGATTATCTTATATCACATAACCACCTTCAAACCGCAATCCCAAACATTCCCTCTTCTCAACAATTTCATGTGAATTATCGTTTGTGAAAGGTATTACCTTTTCAAGAGGGTAGACGGTTTTCGTGCAAGTAACACACTTGTCTTGTGTCCCTCCAAACATACTTGATACTCTGCTGTTAGATTGGCCCTACAAGTTTTACATAACAAGTATCAGCATCAATAATCGTACCCATAATAATAGTTGTATAATGAAAGGATAAAGCAGATATTTAAATGGTTATACAATCTGCGTATATCCACAGTCGTTACATGGTTACGAGCATACATTCTTTTAATATCAAAAACTAAATCTATATCATTCTAAGAATCTATTGATTACCTGCTCATAAGATCTAGCAGTTTTGGGGGTACCTACATGACAAATAGATAATTAGTAGCGAAGTTAGTAACAGCTCTTCCGCTAAAACTTGCAACAATCATAAAATCTGGGACGGCCCATAAATAATGAACTGTGACAGGCAACGGGTCGGGTTCGGGGCGGGTTTTAGTGTACCCGTACCCGCACCCGTTTATAATATCCAAACCCGTACCCGCCGGATACCCGATTAATATTATCCATCGGTTTTTCCCTCCGCGGGTATCGGTTATCCCAATTGAATATTATATGGACAAAATTACGGTATTAAGATTAAGTCACACTAAAATCCACCGACAAAACAAAGGAAAACACCCTAATATATTCAAATTTTTTTAAAGTTAAAGAAAATGAATATCGTATCAAACGATTTAACACTTTTGTATAATTCATGTACGGAGTACAAAATAAAATGTGTTATGTAATACATATATTTATATAAAAAATATAATGGAATAAANTTGAATATTATATGGACAAAATTACGGTATTAAGATTAAGTCACACTAAAATCCACCGACAAAACAAAGGAAAACACCCTAATATATTCAAATTTTTTTAAAGTTAAAGAAAATGAATATCGTATCAAACGATTTAACACTTTTGTATAATTCATGTACGGAGTACAAAATAAAATGTGTTATGTAATACATATATTTATATAAAAAATATAATGGAATAAATTATATATAATGTATATACACTCTAGTTATGTATAATATCAATAAAGCGGGTATAGATTCGGGTAAACGGATATGGGTACGGGTATGGGTAATCGGGCGGGTATTATCAGAACCCATCACCGAACCCATACCCAGCTAAAATTTTTTATCAATACCCAAACCCGCGTACAAACCCGCCAACCCGCCCCGAACCCGACCCAACCGGTTCGGGTTTCGGTTTTCCCCATCGGTTTCAGGTGCTTTTGCCATCCCTAGTTATTAGGTGTGTTTTTAGTCTTTTACTTACCCATAGCCATTCATACGAATAACGTATGATATCAGGAAATGATGAGTATTTTTACGTTATGATTGAAGGGTTTTAGTGACATTTCGTTACTATTTTTAGTTGCAGTTTTATTATGGTATAAAAGGGCATAAGTAAAATGGACTAACCTTCAAAACTTTTATCCAAACTGCCAGTCATTTTGAAGAGTTGATCAAAGTGAGGCTGGCAGTATAGAACTCCTTCAAATGAGCTGTAATTACTCAACTGCAATTAACAATAATAACACGTGGTTACAAAATTCTGTTATTCTACAGTCTACACGAAGAATGTCATACAATATCAACACTTTCTTATCAGTTTACAGTTTCCTACAATTACTATTATATCGTGTGACAAAATATTAAGCTACCGCAAACAGAATAAAAACTCTAGTTATGAACTTTAAACACCCAAAATTTTACAATAAAGATTCCATAGAAGAATTAATACACTCATTCTAGATATCTAGTTAATTCCTATCATAATTACTGCCTAAATCATAAATGTCAATAGTCGATATGTTGAACAATCACCATCACATGAACCAAAATTTCAACTTCTATTACTTTTTGTCAATAATCGCGCAAGCCGGATCATAGATAGCAAAAAGATTTATTTAAATCATTATGAAATCTTGATTAGTAAAAATCAATAATCACATATAACAAAGATCAAAACTGAGAAAAAGACTAAATCAAAAGCCTTATATCATCAAGAAACTCATATCAAACTAAAAAAAACACCAACTTCTTGACTATAAACCACTAAGCACACAAAATCCATATAAAAAACATAATAAAGATTCATTAAAAACAAAGCCCATGTCAGGAAACAATCATCCAACATACCAAACATCATAACTCAAGCAAAAACACATACTACAAGATTTGATCATATAAAACCATCAAAAGAAATGAGAAAAAAATGAACAACCACCTTAAGGGTACCCTTGCAATGATGACATCTGAAACATGCCTTATGATAAACCTTATTATCAACAGTTAATTCATCAACCAAGTAAACTGTCTTCTCACAAGCCTTACACTTTTGTGTTGTTCCACCATATGTTGCCATAATCTTATTTTTTATAAAAAGATTTTGTAAAAACTGCTTATATCAAGAAACAAAAAAGATTTTATAAAAACTGTTGTTTTGATCAAGGAATATAAAGTACACTTTTTGTGTATCTATGTGTTTGTATGAGTTGGTGAAGTCTTATGAGAGGGTTATGGATTTACAACAAAGATGGTCAGAAGTCAAACACTTGTTCTGTAGCTGTCATTTTAAAGGGTGTTTTTGTAATTATGTGAAAGATTAGGGGGTGTGAATTTTACTTTATTGGCCTTTTATTTATAGTTTTTGTAGTGATTTTAGGAGGGAATTTATGTCTTTTCCTACCGACAGTAAAGAACTGCGTTTTGTGAAAGCAATGTAGATTCGGGTGATTAGAGCAATCAAGGGAATTTTTAGAAATGAGCATCTCCTAAATAGTCATTATGATTAGACTAATCTTTACTTATTTTAACTCTTATTGTATTTTCATTAGAGGAAAATTATCTGACTCATATTTGGCGACTTGACAAGTAAACCTTTGTCTTTTTTACGTATCACTTCTTAAGACATATCGAGAGGTAAATCACCAACGCATTAAGGATCATTAAGATGGAGCTGGCGATCCTAAGGAGGAGTTGTTTGCGAGATTTGAGTTTAGGATGGTTACATTTGGAAAATCCCAAACGGGTTGTTGAACAAATAAGGTTTTGTTAAATAGGTCTTAAACTAGTGATTTCTAGTTGTTTAAAGAACTTGCATTATCTTGGCTACTAATTCAACATACACATGTATATTAGATATTGCTAAATTTAGTGACTTTAACCGCAAAGCAATCTTACTCTAGTCGCGAGACAAAATCCGATAGCCATTGTTTAATAACAAGCCGAGCAAGAAGCTTAAGTATTCCTTGCCATAATAAGGCAGGCTTGCACACAAGACGGACTAAAGCTACTGGCACAAGAACTTCAGTCCACCGTTAGGAGAATAATTAAAGTTAGTGGATTATTATTAGACTAGGCCATTGTATTGTTAGTAAGAGACCTAGCTCGTATCATTGTTATTCATATTGTATGGATATATTATTATATCCATTAATTATAATACACATTTCAACATGGTATCACGACCTTGATCTTAATCCTAATTTTTTTTTCAGTCCCCCCTCTCTTTCTCAACAAAACCCTAACCAATTGTTTTCCTCACCTTAACTAGATTTTCTCCTATTTCTCTTCATCATGACAGGTCCAACTCCACCACCTCCGACCTTATTTCTAACCGATAAACTACTAAATGTCCACAACATCACCTCTCCTGTCTCTGTTAAACTAGATATCGCCAAATTGAATTATTCTTATTGGTCTTATTTTCTTAAGAACCATTATGTGAAGGTTTTAAGGTTCTTAAACACATTGAGAGTGAATCTATAGACGGGTTGTTGCTGCTCATCCAACTGCTGAATCGTTGAAAGCTGACTCCATTGTGAAGTCTTGGATTTTCTTGACTCTCTTTGATGCTCTCCTATAACGTCTTATTATGGCTGATCCAAGAACTGCTATTGATGCTTGGGGATCATATTGAGAAAAATTTTCTTGATAACAAATGTACCAAGATGATTGCTTTGAAGGGAGAATTAGGATGCTCTAACTTTGATACCTAACAGTGGATGCCAACTTTTGCAAGATTGAATCCATTACCACCATCTTAACCAATCTTGGATCTCTTATGTCTAATGATGATGTTGTCACCTATGCCATTAATGGCTTAATTGATAAGTATGATCATGTTGAGAGAATTATTGCTTATAAGGATCCTTTTCTGACCTTGACACGGTGCGATCTATGGTTATCACGGAAGAGATGAGACTGAAGTCTAAGACCCAAGCCTCTATGATTGATACCACGTCATCCTCTGTTGGTCCGATATATTTGTGTTAAACCATGAGTCGTATGAACAAGAGCTTGAGCAAATGAAAATAACTGATGTTCATTAGAAATATGAGCATGTTTACACAATCTTGACCTGAGTCAACTAATAATACCCATTTGTACAATACGATTGCTTAGTCTCACTTAGTTTTCAAGGTGAAGACTTTACGAGGGATAGTTGCGGAATACTATCCCTGACGTAATGACAAATGTTACTCTTCAAGTTATGAAGAGGAAGATCCCACGTTGAAGAGGAGGAAGTTTCTAGAGGTGGAATCAATTGCTTATCACTACTACTAACATCCCTTTGTATACTAGGGAGACACGCTGTTAATAGTTACAAGAGAACAATGATATCTAAACTAGACGCAAACTAGAAGTAAGGTATACGTGCATTTGTGTGGCTAGGGTTGCTTTACTCTGCTGGCAACTTTTTATACATGCAAGTTGCTTTCCCTGCTCTCGATGAGTCCTTATCTTCTCACGGGTTTTCCCACTTTGCCTTATCTTAAATTACTCGCCTAAGCGTGTCTAAGAACTTTCAGTCAGATCCTTTGATATGCATTAGCAAGTATCTTGAAGTATGTGTAACTGGTTCTTGTGCATGGATTAAGATGATAAGTCTTTTTAGAGACCTAGAGACATTTGTCAGTCCTCTTGGTCCTTGTTTCTTTGCATCTTCTGGCACTTCGCTAGCTGACTCCGCATCATGTTACAAAGTATTCATTCAGTTTTTGACTTCGACTTTCATGAAGCTAGACTGTTTATATCAAGAAGTATACAACATATCTGAGGTGTTATCCTCTGATATGTGAACACTCAGTGAGTCTCTTTGTTAGAACCACCATTCCTTATATAAGTGATTTCGATATATGTTGAGTGGTTTTGAATTTGTCTTCCCTGAGGTTGCTCATAAGGTGTATACCTTAGTGAGTCTTGATAGCTGATTGTGATCAGCTGTGTTGATCTTTAGTCAGGGATAAACTTTTGCTCATGGTTTACATTTTGACTTTTATCAGAGAGCGACTTGGTTCTCTGATTTAATCAACTATTTAAATTAGGCTTATTTTATGCTTCAAATACTTGTGAGGGATAATTTGGTCAGAATATGACTCAACATGCTCTCCTACTATTCTCTTGATCGAAAGAAATTCTAATTCTAACACAAAGTCCAACAACAAAGAAGACAAAGACCTAATCACGTGGAGCATCATTCGAATGACCACCCCTTAGGGGGAGATTGTTAGCATCAAAGAAATATATTAAAAAGTGATGGTCATTCTCATAGTTAATACTTTGTGTCTTTTGTTAGAATAAGAAATAGTTTTAGATAAATGGGCTTTGGACTTGATTAATCTAATATGTTAGAAGTAAAAGTATGTAAGTTTTGTTTAAAGTCCATGTAAATCAAGTCCATCACCAACCCCATCATAAAGCCCATTAGGGAAACATGTCCAAGTATAAAAGCCACCTAAAGCCTCATTTGTAAGGTGTGCTTGTGTGTTTTATATATGAAAAGCTCTCTTCATCGTACTACTTTCTCTCTCTAGAAACACATACATATATACTTCAAGTCACCATCTTCCAAGCTTATTTGTGTGATAAAGTTGATAGTTTTACGGTACTACATTATATTTTTGGGATTTTTGAGGTTTTTGAAACAGTTGGGCCGAGCCCAACAAAGAATTGGCTTCTTTTGACTTTTTGACCAAGCGTAGTAACGAACGTGTTAAATTGATTTTTAGAAACATAACGATATATATATCGTAACTTACAAAGGTTAAATGGTTTTCGGTCTAAAATTGGACTATTGGGCCTATTTAGAGATATTCGGCCCAATAAGTATTTCGGGTGACGAAAATGAGTTATGAAACATTTTCCGACTCACTATAATTATTTTACATAACGAAACGATATATATCGATTAAAACCATTTTGGACTTGTTAGGCCCAATAACGCTAATAAATGGATTTTTGGCCCAATTTTATAAATGATGACTTTTGAAAGTATTTTGACTAAACGTTGACTTTTGTATCGAAACTTATTATATTAATTTTTCAATATCTATTTAATTAATTATAAGCCCTTGTGGAAAACTAGAAGGGGGGGGGTTGAATAGTTTTACGTCTTTTTCATTTTGTAAAACTTTGCTTCTAAAGTATAGATTAAGTTTATAAAAACTTTGTTTCTAAAATATAGATTTGAGTTTGTTTGCTATAGTTGTTTGAAAACCATTTAATTAGATTGTTGAGTAAAAACTACAATGTTATTTATTACATATATATCCTTTTAGTTTTTTTATATGAAATTGATGTTGTAAATGGAACTTAGTTTGATCTTTATGTGAAATCAATATATGCACAATTTACGCAATTATAATTATATGCAAGATGTAAGTAAGTAAGCTAAGTAATGAATGAGAGATGGAAAGATCAAACCGAGAGACAAAGGATTTATAATGGTTCGGCTACAAGGACACCTTCCTTGCCCTACTCCACTCCCCGAGTACCACACTCGAGAGTTTTCTTCACTAAGTCAATATGCTCCCTTATGGCGGAGAAAACCGTACACACCTTAGCTTACACCAATTTTAACGACACAAAGCTATATGTCGAGTTCTAATTGTAGCTAGAACCAATCTCACAACTTCAATCACACCACAACTTCTTGACACCCTTTCACGCCTTCTACACTTCTTCACAACTCTTGTTTCTTCACACCTTCACAACTTCTATCTATTCACTACTTCAACTCTTCTACGTCTTCACAACTTATACGCTTCTATGTCTTCACAACTTCAATACTTCTACGTCTCTACTTCAAGGCTTTTATCTACACACAACTACAAAGCTTCTACTTCTTTAAGGCTTCTACGTCTTCACTACTTCAATGCTTCTATGTCTTCACACC
This sequence comes from Artemisia annua, assembly GCA_014162995.1. Taxonomy (NCBI): domain Eukaryota; kingdom Viridiplantae; phylum Streptophyta; class Magnoliopsida; order Asterales; family Asteraceae; genus Artemisia; species Artemisia annua. The sequence continues at coordinate 25,731 of LBNU01006607.1, read as the reverse complement.
TTCTAGGCTTCTATATCTTTGCAACTTTACGGCTTCAACGTTTCTACTACTTCAAGGCTTCTATAGTACGATAAGACTTCTATATCTTCACTACTAACCGCTACTTCAAAATATTACTACTTCTTATACTTCCTACCACTAATCCTATCCACCTCTACTTCTTCGCTTCTTGTACCACTTCATACTTTCTAGATCCTATATCTGAATCCAACTAACTAATATACACACCTTATACACCAAAGAATGAATGATTTACAAGATGAAATGAATAAACAACTTAGATAGCAAGATGATACTAAGTTGTAATACTTCTAGTGTTGTTGGATAGAAGTATTCTTCTCTTTGCACTTGAGTGTTGAAGCTTGAATCACTTGGAAACAAAAGCTTATTATTATATGATCAAAGAATTAATTTCGAGAGATTTGGGCAGAAAGTTTTTGTGCAAAAAGGTGAGAAAAATCTGTGGAAATGAACCAGTATTTATAGGCAGGAGAATACTGTTCTGGAGCGTGCCGGTCCCCTTAATTGAGGGGCCGGTCCCCTTAATTTTAAAGGCACCGCCTAGTGAATTAAGGGGGCCGCCCCCTCCAGAACGTTGGACATTTTTGTCCTTTTGTGGGGAAGGTTTTTCTGGATCATTTTTGCCATTTTTGGTTGAAAATTTGAATTCATATATTTATAATGATTTAAACATATTCTTTTATTTCCAAAATGATTTTGTAAAAGATATAAAATGTTTGTGACATTTTATAAAAAATATAGTGATAAAGAAAATGTTTCTTTGATCATATAATGCATTAGACACTTTGTTTATTCATACCGTAAGTGATTAGATGGTAAAAGTGAGCATTTACTGCTAAATACTTGTGTACGTCATAATCTTTGGTTTGATGAGTTTTCATTTTGTGATTATCAAAACATAGAGATATCGAAAGATATGAATAACGTTTTTAGGCATTATTTATATCAACAACCCTAATTAATTAAATGCATAATTATTAAACTTTATTTAATATATATATATATATATATATATATATATATATATATATATATATATACATATATATATATATATATATATATATATATATATATATACATATATATATATACATATATATACATATATATATACAGGGTAAGGTTATAATGAAAAGGGAGTTATAATAAAAAGGGTAGGAAGGAATCTCAGCCATTGGATTAGACTTGACCAGATCAAATTGGGCGGTGGCATTTTTGTTAATAATGCAAACTTCAAGGGAAAATTGGTTATAGTGTATTTTCTACACAAAACCTACCAGTCATTTATCTCAAACTAATTCCTGGATCTCGCTTTCTATCTCTAAACACACTTTCTCACATTAGAAATTCACACACATCTTAATCATAATCATCTCTAATCGAATCATTATTCATCATAATCAAATCATCAAACCTTCTAATCACAAGCTAATACGAATCTACCACATCTTAAACGACCTCGTAAGTTGATTTATGAACCCTAATTATTTTACTACATCTTTTTGTTACTTTTGGTTTGCTAAAATCTTGTTTTATTTATCAATTTAAGTTCATTTATTTAATATGATGAAGTAGACTTTCAAATCTATTGAAGAGTGTATGTATGTGTATGCTAATGTATATTTCCTTCTAGATCTGGAAAAAAATGTAGAAAAAAATAAACAAAAAACGTGTTTAAGAAAGTTGCATACAAGGTGTTTGATAAAATGTCCCAACTAGATTTTATAACTGTGATGCGTTAAATTTATATTGTGATGCAGTAGGTTTTTATTTTAACTGTGATGTAGTAGCTTATTTGTGTTTGTATGTTTGGTTATTTGTCCGATGCACTTGATTTTGTACTATAATGCAGTAGGTGTTCAGTACCGTGTACCAGGATGTATTTGGTTAAGCATAGGTTGCGTTATGTGCCTAAATGTGTTTGTATGTTTGGTTGTTTGTGTTATGCACTTGAATATGAACTGTGATGTAGTAGGTTATGTTTTCCGGCATATGAAGTTCGATTAGGTCACGTGTACTAAGTTTTAATTTTCGAAATGTGCTTGTATGTGTTTTTGAATGCCTGATGCAGTAGTTGAAAAGAAGTGATGCAGTAGGTTATGTTTTCCGGTGTATGATGTTTGATTAGGTCATGCATAGTGTGTTTTAGTTGTCGAAATGTGCTTGTGTATGTATTTGAATGCATGATGCATTATTTGTAAAGAAGTAATGCAATAGGTTTTCATTTTACACAAAGATGCAGTAGGTTTCAATATATAGCTGATTTAGGTTAAATGTATGTTGAATTATGTGTGTAAATGTGTTTGTATGGTTGATTGTATGTACGATGCACTTAATTTTGTACTATGATGAACTAGGAACTGAGTTGTCATGTATAAGGATGAATTAAGTTAAGCATAGGTCGCGTTATGTGGGTAAATGTCTTTTTTTGGTTGATTGTATGTCTAATGCATTGATTTTGAACTGTGATGCAGTAGGTGCTGACTTGTCAAGAATAAGGATAAATTAGGTTAAGCATAGCGTGCATTATGTGAGTAAATGTGTTTGTATGGTTGATTATATTTCTGATGCACTTGATTTTCTACTGTGATACAGTAGGTGCTGAGTTGTCAAGTAAAAGGATAAATTAGGTTAAGCGTAGGTTGTGTTATGTGAGTAAATGTGTTTATATGGTTTATTATATATTCGATGTACTTGATTTTGTTTTGTGATGCAGTAGGTACTGATTTGTCATGTATAAGGATGAATTAGGCTAAGCATAGGTTGCTTTATGTATGTAAATCTATTTGTATGGTTGATTGTATGTATGATGCACTTGATTTTGAGCTGTGATGCACTAGGGGCTGAGTTATAATGTATAAGGATATATTCGGTTAAGCGTAGGTTGTGCTTTGTGAGTAATTGTGTCTGTATGGTTGATTATATGTCTGATGCACTTGATTTTGTATTGTGATGCAGTAGGTGTTGAGTTGTTATGTTTAAGGATGAATTAGGCTAAGCACAGGTTGCGTTATGTACGTAAATGTGTTTGTATGGTTGATTATATATCTGATGTACTTGATTTTAAACTGTGATGCAATTGGTGTTTATTTGTCTCATATGAAGATAAATTAGGCTAAGCGTAGGTTGCGTTATGTGCGTAAATTTGTTGGTATGGTTTGTTGTTTGTTCAATGCACTTGATTTTGAACTGTGATGCAGTAGGCATTTAGTTGTCGCATATAATGAGTAAGCTAAACATAGGTTACTTTATGTGCGTAAATGTGTTTGTATGTCTGGTTGTACGTGTGATACAGTTGAATTTGAAACGTGACGTAGTAGGTGTTCATAGGTCACGTACAAGGATGATTAGGCTAAATCGCGTGTTATTTTATATGCTTAAATGTCTTTGTATGATTGGCTGTATGTGCGAATGAAACTTGAACTAAGATGCAGTAAGTGTTAGGTTGTTGCATGTAAAGATGAAATAGGCTAAGCGTATGTTGTTATATTGGCGTAAATGTGTTTGCATGCTTGGTTTATGTGTGATGCACTTAAATTTGAACTAAGATGCATTAGGCGCTATGCTCATGTGTCACGTGTAAGGATAAAATTGGCTAAGTGTAGGTTGTTTCATGTGCATAAATGTGTTTGTTTCTTTGGTTTTAAGTGTGATACACTAGAATTTGAACTAAGATGCATTATGTGTTCATTTGTCACGTGTAAGGATGAAATTGGCTAAGCATAGGTTGTTTTATGTACTTAAATGTGTGTGTTTGTTTGTTTGGTTGTATGTGTGATGCACTAGAATTTGAACTGAGATGTGGTGTTGCACACTTGTTGCATATTAGGCCGAATTATGATATGCATAAGTTGCATTATGTGTCGGAATGTGTTTGTTTGATTGGTTGTATTATCTATGCACTGGCTTTTAAATTGTTATGCAGTAGCTTCTCACTTGTCGTATGTAAGGAGGAGTTAGGCGACATGTAGTTTGTATTATGCGATGTGTTTCTTTGCTTGGTTGTATTTACGATGCATTCGATTCTAAACTCTAATGTAGTAGCTGCTCACTATTGCGTATAAGGCAAACTTTGGCATAATGTAGGTTGTATTATGTGCAAAAATGTGTTTTCATGCATGGTTATATGTACGATTCACTTCGATTAGAACTCTGATGCAATAGATATTTAGTTATCGCACATATGGCTGAATTAGGGTACGCGTAGGTTATATTATGTGTGGATATGTGTTTGTCGACTTGGTTGTATGTATTAGGATTGAGTACAGTAGCTACTCACTTGTTGCGTATAAGAGTTGATAAAAGAAGGCTTATGTGAGAAAAGTAAAAATCAGTATACAACAAAGATCATTCTTTTTGAATTTAATAAGAAAACAACAAAGATATGTGCATAATTGTGTTTATATGCTTGGTTGATACAACGATCTTCTATATGAACTGGTAATTAGAACTTAAATTAGTGAATTTGTTGTGTTTATATTAAGTACATCAGCTCATTTAGAAAAAAGTGCATCAGTCTAATAATCTGTCTTGGTACTTACAGGTTAGCATATTTGTAACAACTTGCTTAGGAAACATCATGTAAAGGGCAACGAGATGGACAAGATTCTAAATCCTGAAAATGGAGTGAAGATCAACCTAATATGTAAAAGAGTTCAAGTATCAATGAGAGAGATTTGAAGTGTTGTCATTCGTAGAGGAATATTAATTGTTATTTCAAAAAAATGGTGTAAATTCTACTGATGTTTCAAACTATTAGTTGTAATACTTTGGATTACTGAATGTTTAATACTAAGTATTATACCTCTTAGCGAGCATGATATTTTTTATTTTTGATTATTTCTTATTCTGAAAGAGCATATATGCACCAGTTGTATAAAGTATAAACTGTGATTCACTAAATTGTTCACTATGATGCACTAAATTGTTAACTATGATGCATTAAAAATACTAGTGCATCACAATGTATACAACTGGTACATCATAATGCATATATCAAGTGCACTACATTGTATATATTCATTTAAATATAAAGAATTTTTGGAATTACCACAACTGAATCAAAATTATGAATAATATGATTCCTTAATTTTGATGTACTAACAAATATCTATGATGCAGTAACACAAACACTGCGATGCACTCAAATAACATTGTGATGCACTGGATTTTGAATTGTGATGCAGATCTAGAAGAAAGCATGATGTAGTTTGAATGAAACGATGTTAACTACTGTATCACAGTGTAAAAATCTAATGTATCCCAATGTATAAATCTGTTGCATCACAAGGTTATTTTACTGCATCATGATGCACTAAACAATAAGACCATGATGCAGTAACTATGATGCGTTAAATCTGAACATAAAAGATACTAAAGTTAAACAGTATGATGTACTACAAAAAACAACCTATAAAAACATAAATAAAAGTATGATGTACTACATAAAAATCAAATATGTATCATAGAAAATAACAATGATGCAATGTACAATAAAAAAGCAACAAACATTACACATTTCTTTCTATTTTCAAAATCATTTCTTGGTCTAAATTTCTGTGGGACACGTAGTCTGAGATGTGTCTTGGTCGGATTCCGTCGTTAAAGTCAGATAATGAGATGTGTCTTGAGCTAAATGACACACGCATGCTGCAACGCAAGAAATCAGACGAGGCATATCACTTTTACTTTATTCTTTATGTAGACACAAGTCGACTATGGAGTCAAAGTTTCCATCATCCGTCGCTCGCATGAATAAATGACTTACCTGTAGTTTGATAGATGTTAGCAACTAAAGGATCATTAATTCATTAATTTATAAACATAACCTCCTCATAAGATCATTAATTCATAAGCATAACCTCCTAATATGATCATTAATTCATAAGCATAACCTCCTAATAAGATCATTAATTCATAAATATTATACAATTCGGTTACATGCTTAAAAATAAGTTCATCAATTCATAAACATAACCTCCTAATAACCCTTCTACCTAAAACCTATATGATGCAATCACTTATTAAATAACAAGCTTCGAATCCTGAAAACCTACTATTTGAAGTAGTGCTAGTATTCGAATTCTCCTTCTAAATATTTGTAAAATTCAATGCTATAAATCTATTGCACACAATGTATAAATCAACTGTATCATTAGTGTAATCTGGTGCATCAAAATGTTATAAATCTAATGCATCAAAATGTTATAAATATGCTGCATCACAATGAACAAAATCTATTTCATTACAATGTACCAAACATAACCATTTTGACCCAAACTCGTTTTGACCAGTTACCAAATGCATAGGCCCGCTTATTTAGTTACGGTCTTGTGAAAACATACCTAAATTTGCATGACCCTCAATAGACCCTAAGCAAAAATGACCCCTTAGCATTCTGTGTTTCACCTTCCTCACCTGAATCTTTATGCATCGAGTCCAATACATCTTTCACTTGAAAAGCACATACTTTCAAGTACAACCCGAGCTAATATATCTGAATTTTACACAAACAAATACCAGCTACATCAATATTTAAAAACAACTGCATCAAACTTATAACTAAATATACAAGCCTTTTTGTGATAAAAGAACGAAAATACTAGCTAATAAAGGCCAACTGAGAACCTACTGCATTATAGTTCAAAATCAAGTGCATCTCACAAACATCCAATCATACAGACATTCACACATAAAGCAATCTATGTTTAACCTAATGCACCCTTATAAAGGACAACTCAGAACTTACTGCATCACAGTTAAAAAAATAATGCATCAATGACAAACAACTGCATCAAATTAGATCAAGTGAAATTAGGTCACATCTTGAGTATCACATGTCTAAATCAGTGAATCACAATTTTAGCAAAAAGTTCATCACAAGGTGTATGAACAACTGGTGCATCATAGTACAAATATAGTGCATCACAGTTATAGAATATCATGTAGACATTTTATCAAACACTTGGTGTGCAAGTTTCATATACACATTTTTCATCCAGTTTTTTTTCCCTCAAACACATACTGAATGAATGTTTAACATCAACTAAATACACTAAGAATCAACAAAAACATATTAACTAATTACAAGTAAATATTCGAATTAACATAAAGTAAATTAAATAAAAAAATTAAAAAGAAAACAAAAGATTGAGATCAAACAATTATTATCTGTTGATGATTAACTAGTTGTTGATGATTAACACTCGTCATTACTTCATGTTGAACACTCAAAAATCGTTGACGATGAACACTCGATCGACATCTCAAAATCACAGTGGAGAAGATGGCAGATATCACGGTGGAGATAGGTGGTTAACCGTTGGATAAGCTGGTGGAGGTGGTGCTTACCAGGTGGAGCTAGC
>LBNU01006604.1:2040-17392 GCA_014162995.1 Artemisia annua | reverse complement strand
TTGCCACCATCCGTAAGAGGAAAGGTCTCAAGGAACAGATGACACCACTTTCTGACTTTGAGGACAAGCTTTAGCGAGTTGGTTATTCAGTGAGGGAGGGAACACGATCTATCTATTTCATTGTTTTACTATATTCTGATATGATACTTGATGTGAAACTTGGTTATGTTCTTTTTTGTTGGATGTCGGTTTATCAGAGTATGGGCTGTGAATCTATTACAGAGATTGTCGTAATTTTGTTTTCTTTATGTTGTGGCCTTTGCATCTTTAATCTTTTACTTGCATCAATATTACTACTAGATAGTGAATCTGCAGGTTGATCTTATTTGTGATACTTATGTTTCACAGTATTTGTGATACATTTGTCAATTGTCATGTTGCTGGAAATAGTGGATGGTTCTGGAAAATATATAATGCATTGTAGTTTGATATTGTGCATCTGCAGGCTCTTTTATTCATGGTTTCTGGAAAATATATAATGCATTGTAGCAGGGATGGTTCTTTTAGTTGTGGCTAATCTAGTGTATGTTTGAAGCAACTTGCTTATGGGTTACTTGAACTGGTAAATGGTAATCATAACAGTCTTTCCGAGCTTCATGATGTCCTATGTGTAATCCCACTAAAGTGTAATATTTCAAGCATCAGTATTTTGAAGCTAACGAACAAGCAGCAAAAACAGCAACAATTCCATATGCAAAACTTTTTTGCTTTACACATGCAAGTGAAACAAAATAAACATGAGGCTATATTGCCTTTAGAATACTATTTGTTATGTTTTTGAAATACAATAGATAAAACTAATACTCCATGAGTAGTTTGAGAGCTTCTCATACATGCTTTTTCTATAGATAGACAAAAGTGGCCGAGATAAGTCTACAAAGCAGGGCAGTTGAATATGTCACCACTAAAAACGACATTACTCGTACGTACTGTGATCATATAACTATCCATCCGAGTTTGTAAGAAAACTTCGGCATAACACCAAACTACTTCTTCACAATATATAGTGACATTTCAATACCATTTGAGCTGGTACACTTTCAAGTTTCAACAGTGAACATAACACAAATCCAATGCTGATATTGCACATGTTGATTGCTTAGCTGAACCATATTTGTTTACTGATTAACTTTAGTATTTTCAAATTGTATGATAATGATGTTTAGCTTCTTCACTATTTGCATCATTATCATTCATCACCATCCTAATTGTCCACTTTTACAATCTAGAAAAGACTTTGTCCTTTGTGTTGGAGTAGTTGGTTGAATGGAGCAAGGAAATAGTAACAACCACCTACCTTTAACATTTAACAATTCCAACGTGGTTGCTAAATTGGGTATATGTAGATCAACATCAAATGAACAATTATTATTTATTTTATACAAGCAAAAGAAAGTGGTCACAAATCACAATCATGCAACTAAAGATTTAATAACATTGGACCCGCAGCCACCTAGCTTCTATATTGTTGACAAAAACCCCATTATCAAATCGAAACACCATGCCCGTAATGTCATTGTCCATCAATTCCTTAGCCTTTGCAATTATTATTATTATAACTATATAGCTAGACTTATTAAAGATTGGTTAAAGGTTTTACTACTTTCTTTTGACGAATAGTTTATAAATGTGGTGACCTTTTCCATATATGTTGGTGGTGCAATAAGTGTTGCTTATTGTCCACCATATCAAAAGATTGAATAAAAAGTTATCATGTGTTATGATTCAAGTGAGTGGGTTATATAACGAGTTTCATAAGACCGGATGTAATGGTGACGGTCACAACTCACAACCATCTCCATCTTAGTGGACATCACTCTTTTCTTTTTACCTTTCTCAGCAGTTTATCCAATAAAAATCTTTATCCAATAAAAATCATTCAATCACCATTTACCTGCATATCTTACTAAACATACATAAAACATTCACACACGCAAACGCGAAACTTACAAAGTTACAGGTAGTGACAATTAATCGCCTTGCACATACATGTGAAAATGGTGTGCACGGTAACAACAAATGGAGATGACCACTTCACACACCCATTGTTACGTCCAATTCAAAGACAATGATGCTCCATTACAATGTTATCTAACATGTTTTCTCAACAATGGGTCTTAGCTAGAGGTGGTAAAATCTGTTCATATGCAAAAGTTGTGGGCTTCTTGGACCAGAATGGACATTTTCAATGGGTCTAACCAGGCAAAAATAATATTAAACTTTATTAATAACAGGCGTAATGGGTGGTAGACTATAGCTAGTTCACTTGTACGAATCACCATAATGGTTTCCTTTTCATTTTTTCTATATTATAGTTTATGTTTTTAATTTGTTTTAGTTTGCCATTATATTTTACCAATGTTTTTAAACTTTGTAAAGAGTATATATATAGACATAGAACTTTTTTTGCTAGTTTTAATATTTCTGACTTATTTTTTTATACTTTTAATTTAACAATAAAGTTTAGTTTAGTAGTTATAGTTAATAAATAAACATGGGACCCTTTTTTGCTAAACGACACCTAATTTTTAAGGCCGTTCGTCTTGTCCCGTGCCTGTTTGGCTCATATTTCAACTTTTCCCGTTTAACCCGTACCTGTTAGAACCCGATCCCGCTTGCCACCTCTAGTCTTAGCCTTGTAATATATGAGGAGCTGACAATAAGGTTTTCAACCATGTGGTTGGCTGGTTGAGACTCGAGTGTTCAAAGTGTCGTTTGGCAATTGTGTACGCAATTATGCCGTTCATTATTTCATGCTTAGATTAGATCCAACAAACTAATTTCTTCGAGTGTGTACAAGTAACTAAAGTTTAAAGCAAAGATGAAAACAAAATAAGATATGCTTTGAAAAAAGTGACACATCCAAGAAAAAACAAAGAAGGTGGACACCAAAATAAGGCAAGGTGGTCACAACTACATTAACATATTTATCGATCATGTCATTGGGTCCATTTGGGTCACTATCTTCTTCCTCGTCATGTTGTGAGACTGCCCATACCTTTTCTTACACCATAAATCAATTCTGCTTTTCATAAATTATTTAAAAAGAATACTCGATAAAGAAAAAGGTGTTGAGATTTGCCTGATGAAGTTAAAAAAGTACTTGGACCACTTAATTCATAATTCCAATTACGACTTCACTACTGTTTTGTCCCGAACGACATCCTTCCCCACTACCTTTGTTTTCCCATTGCTTTCTCTCTTTTACCATCATTATTTTACTTTACAAATCCATATTATAATGTTTGAAATTTGTTACGTTTAAATATTCAGACACAGCTTAATTATTTGTATTTTCAATGATATATATACTCACCTTTTGCATTTATCCTTTCTCAACTGACCTTAAGTACCACCAGTTATGCATATTTTTGTTTCTTAAACATAACCCTTAAAGCGATGTTTAGCAAAACCTTGATGTTTTTTACACTTTAACCATTCACATGCATTATAGGAAGTGAGTGAAGAACCATACTCTATAGCTATATGATATTAATCAACATAATAATCTATTACCAAGATGCAACTAGACAAAAGGAAGACATGAAACCACATTAAGGGTCTATTGCAATATCTTTAAATCTCCTCAATCTATATAGCTATCATTTTTCTTACAAATTACATTCAAAGATTTATTCTTGCTAACTTATTTAAACATCCATGACGAATTTCGCATAAAAGTTTAGATGATTCGAGAAGAAACCTTGACCTCGTCCATCATTTTTGGGTGCTAACTGACACTTCATAAGAAACTAGCTCCAGAAAATAAACAAATGATCTAACAACGTATAGTTAGAAATTGAGATTAATCTGTTCTAACTTCAACCTTATTTCTAAATGTAAGTGGACTTGTAATATATTACTATTAAAAGAGAAATGCTAGACCTACGTAAGAAATCTATACAAAAAATTCACACGTTGATGCGAATTTTTCTTATGAATTTCTTATGTGGGTCTAGCTTTTCTCTTATTAAAAATACCGACACTTTATGCTACATTCTAAATCCGAGAGAAGACAAGATTGTATAGATAGATGCCAACACGTATGTGATGTAATGGATGCGAAAGGGCTCCCCTACTCCATAAATACAATGACGTTAATGTTTGACAAATAACTATTAACTAGTACCCAAAACGGACCCGTAACATATATCATGCATTCGGTGACTTGTATAATGATAAATATTCATCATGCGCCATGTTATTAAGCATAGTACAATTTTATTTAATTTATTGATTTAATGTCAAGTAGTTATAGCAAAACATGTTATGCCATTATATTTCTTATAAAGGAAAAGATGGAGTTGGAGACAAAATCTTACACCATTGGTTTTANGGGCTCCCCTACTCCATAAATACAATGACGTTAATGTTTGACAAATAACTATTAACTAGTACCCAAAACGGACCCGTAACATATATCATGCAGTCGTGACTTGTATAATGATAAATATTCATCATGCGCCATGTTATTAAGCATAGTACAATTTTATTTAATTTATTGATTTAATGTCAAGTAGTTATAGCAAAACATGTTATGCCATTATATTTCTTATAAAGGAAAAGATGGAGTTGGAGACAAAATCTTACACCATTGGTTTTAAATTAAAAGCACAAATAATAATAGTAAATGGATTAAAACAAAAGAGGCCATGGTTGTCACTTCGACTTTTTATCATCAATGTTTTGTCATTATCGTAAGATGATAATAGATTTAAAATAAGAAATGGTGGCCATGAAAATTCAATTAATTGGTTGGAGGGTGGATCCACGAATCATCTAATTATTCATCTTTTGTATTAAAATAATAATAACACGATTAATGTTTGTAACGTGGGTTTGAGTGTCTAGTCAAATCACGAAAGCGATTAAGCTCAACTAATCCCTTGTTAATACGTGTGGGTCAACTTTCTCATCCTTGCATAATTAACAATAAGTCTCGTATACTTATCACATTTTATAACGATCTATTATATCTTATAAAAAAAAAAAAAAAAAAAAAAAAAAACGATTTATTTAAAAAGCTAGGAAGACGATGAGATAACTACATTGCCTCTTTATGAATAGTATTCCACTCTATCTATCGGCTACACTAGTTGTGTTTCTTTCGATCTACGTAAGAAGGATATACTTAACCATATGCAAACTTTTATGATGTCAAGTTTGGAAAAAGTTAACGATATTATCTTAACAAACGTAACCTACTACTAATAAATTGAAGCTTCATAAACATCGATTGTTTGGCCAACCAAAATTATTTATTGAGCCGCATGTATTGTTGAGAAGAAGGAAACGTACCCTCTGTATTTAACTATATAATATAGATAGAAATATTTCTTCGTATAAAAAGAAATATCAAATAGTTTTATTTAGACTTTTGCAAACAACAGCGTTTGAAATTGTGGTTAAGACATATATATATACCATCAATTTGAAATTTTGTTTTTGTCTATCGTAATCTATTACGATGGCTTGAAGCTTTTTATAAAATTTATGGATGGTTCAAAAAATACAAAAGTTTGAAAGAAATGTGTAAATAATAGGTGGGGGCAGTGTATCACATTTGTTACGTGTAGGAGAGTTTTTAATAGCGACAAATGAAAATGGTCCTCACTCCTAATTTCATGCATGGGCCACCATTATTACGTAGTTAGTTAGTTTTGCACAATACACATGCATTTCCTTGATAATAATTCTCCTTAATATATACATATACTCGTGTAAAAGATGCTCTGTATAAACACGACAACATTAATGCAGCTTTGACAAAGAGATGAACGTTACGAAAGCACTTAGAGATACAATATGTCTAGTTTCTAAGAACGTGTCATATTAATTGTTATGGTTTAATTTTCCAATCTAACAAAATTTATTTCTAGATATGTACTTGTGGACCACTTTAGGCTGTATATATGGACCATCGAAAACAATAATGAAATGAATAGATATTAGACCGATGGCCTATCAAGGACCATAATGTTTTAGGCACCTCCTGACATACTTTACAAGACTTATAATCGAAAGATATAGTTTAACTAGCTACTCGTAATAAATAAGCATTAAGTCGAATAGTGATAATGAAGATAACGATATTTATATATTAAATGTTTGATTAAGATTGAAATGGAAGTTGGTTTGCAGTTAACATCTATCTATATCTATATCTAGCAGTAGCTACCATAGTCGATGTTTTTTCACGTCTCTTCGTTGTTTTTTTGCTAAAAACATTTTTCTGCCCTTATTTATACGCAATTTGTTTCCACAATTCACGGCTCCTAAACACTCTTAGCTTGCATGGGTAGGTCCTACATCTACGTGCACATACACAAATGGGACCCACACCCCCATCCTCCTACGTGTACCTTTCCTCTATGTACGTGTCACTTTCTTCTTTTGGTTGACAATAATATACTCATAAAATCCACCTTTGACCAACTTTTATTTTCTCAAGCAGTTTCATTTCCTTAGCATATACTTTTACCCCCAAAGCATGCACCTTTTTACTCTGGGAGATTGATGATATTAAGCTATTCGATCTCTAAAATTATATGTGAAGGATTTAAGACCTTTTTTTAACAAGTGGTCCTTTGCTTAAAAGCTCCAAAAGATACAACATGTAGCATTTAAAGATAACTACTGTAGAATACTAGCTACTATAATATGAGCAACTAGCTTGTACGGAAGATACCATACATTATTAAAGTACGAGTGCTAAACAATATACAATAAAAACGAATCAACGAATACTAAACTACAAATACGCAATTAATCAACAATATATACAACGCACTGAAGCACAAATTTCGGTCGAATATTTGTATAAAAATTTTAGGTCATGACAAATGCACATGTAGAGTGATGTCTTTGGTGGATTTACAGACTGGACAAGTATCGAGAGAGGGAGCACATCCTGAACAAAGACAGAGATGTCTGCATGGCAACACCAACACGCTGCTCTCTTCTTTCCTACAACCTTTACACATTATTCTACCCAACGAGTCGTCATTTGTTCCGGCGAGGTTGGTTATCGTTGTTGTTTTACACGCTGAGTCGTTTTGCGAAATATCATTACTACTTTCACAACACGACTCAGCATCCTCTGCAGCCACGTGATCAGCACCTAATTTGTAATCCAGCACGTATTTCAAGTTGTTGCGTAACGCGTTGGCTGTTGCTTCGTTTGTTTGTGCTAATTCTCGCCATATTTGATTTTCCATACACATTGTTTTCACTTTTTCTTCTAACGCGTGGTTTAGCTTCATCATTTTCATTATTTCGTCTTCTTTTGCTCGCAATTGATGTTGTAAACCTTCCTCTAATGCCGCTATTAATGTCCTTGAAGTTTTCCTTCGCTTCGCTTCGATTTCAAGTCTCATGTTTTCGCTCTACATTAATCAAGTCAAATTTAGTAACTATACAAAATATCACAAGCTAGCTAGTAGGTTATTTTTTGCAAATCTAACAATTAAAAGCGTTTGTTGACATAGTTGTAACCATATGTAAAATGACATAATAGCTAACCGTTTCTTCATTGCAGTTTTAAATAAGAGAATTTACATAAACTCCAGAAGAAAACGAGTTTTTTACAAAAATTAACACTAAGTCGTAAAAATACACGGTATAGTTAACAAAGATATAATAAAATAAGATAAGAGATGAGATAATTACATACGTGATGCTTGACGAATTGATCGATCTCAAAGTGTTCTTGATGAATCTGAGAAAAGATCATATCTTGGCCAAGAAACGTTTGAGAGTTGTTGTTGGAGTATGAATTATTATTATCTCTTGATCTTTTTCTAGAAACGACGACAGGAAGATCATCTGGATTATTATTATTATTCAATGATTCACTGTAACCAATATTTCCAGCATAGAGAAGAGGATATCCAAACTGAGAGTTATTAATAGGCTGTTTGTAGTAATCAATGGATTCCATGTTCATCATCATGAATTGCTTCTTCTTGTTGTTGTTAACAAGGAGTTTGAGGAATTGAAGAAGAGGGAGATGATGAGTATTGAATAATGAAAAGTATGAGAGAGTTTTTGTGTGTGTGAAAATAATACAAAGAAAGATATGCTACTTACCAAGTTTATATATATACGCCTCTCTCTTTTAGTATATGTGTGTCTCCATCTCACTCATGCAACCCATGCATGCATCAATCCTATTTTTTTCTACCACTACTTTTTTTCTTGTTTTTTTTAAATATCACATGTAAGCAACTCAAGACGAATAAAATTCAAATAATTGACTCAAACAAACGAATTATAATATGAGTTTTAATTTTTTTTTTATGAGCAACTACAGAATCAGAATCTTTGGCTAACTAGTTTATATAGATTGAGTTCGTCTGTCACACAAATATATTCAATAAACCGATAGTACTATCAAAGGATAATTTATACTTTGCACAAATTAATAAATTACGGGTATTAATTGTGCAAAGACGTGTCTAAGATGTAGTAAAAGGTATATAAAGGAGGAATAGAGTGTGGAACATGAAAAGGCAGGCTTAATAATGTGCACATGGTATCATTTCTTTGTTTTTTATCGTTAAGATTAAACAATCATAAAACGGTCTCATTTGCAACTAGGAGTCTTCCAAACATTAAAAAAGTAATCTCTTACATGTCAATAATAATCACACTAGACCCACCATTCGCAAAAGGCCAAAATTATTCCCTACACTTGGGCTTTATGTGAAATCCAAATATTTTATTCATGGCATTATTATATTATTGATACTTTTTTACTAAAATAAAAGAAAGATAAAATGAATAAATACTAGTCAAGATTTGATAGAATATATGTTTATTCATAAAGGTGTTCAAATCCCATAAAAAATTAAAAATTATTCAAGAACAATGTATTTGATCACTAGTATTCTTTAGAAGACACTATTGATGCCATGGTTGTCAGGATCTTGATCCTGATCTTAGGATTTTACGATTTTACGATACTGCAAAGCAAAAACGATCCGGATTTTACATAGGATCTTCGAAAGCTTAAGATCTTATAGGATCCTGATCTAAACCATAGGATCTCAAGATCTAATCCGATCCGATCTTACTTTTCTCGGATAACAAACTAAAAAACTGCAATTTTCTGGATTATTTTTTGTAGAATTTAAAAAACAACATGTTAATCTTATTAAACATTTCGTAATCATAATTTAGAACATTATCTCAATGAAACATTCATATAATCTTGTGTTTATAATATATAATAATTTGTAAATTTGTTTAATATTACAAAAACTATTAAGATAATGACATTATAGTAGGATTTTAAGATCTCGATTCGATCTTACAATCACAATCTTGCAAAGACAAAAACGATCCTGAGTAGGATCCCGATCGAAAACCTTGATTGATACCATAGTGGCATATAGTATAGCATATGAGCTTTTTGTATTGAATAATGAATGAGAGGGGTTCGATGCCATAAATGTGATTGGCTGTAAAAAGAAGAGCATTGGCCAAATAATAGATGAAAGTGGAAGCAGAATTGGAATCGAAATGAGAGCAGTGGTGGATGGATGAGTTGACACAACATAAACAAGAGTAAGTGATTCTATTGATGATAATGGAATTGTACCTCATATGCAATGCATGCATCCCTATCACACCCAACTCACTACTACTTCGTCTACCTCATCACATCTTATCTTAATACTGTATATTTCACATTTGTCATGAAATATATGGCTTTTTACAAACTAATGCAAACAAAAGAGTCTCTTTAGTATCATGTAGCTAGCTCCATTGCCGTCCATTAATTACATGTATACATTGTAAAAATGGTCTTTGTTGTTCACTCATCATTGAGAACAGTCATTGCCAACCTCTTCTAGCTCATTGTGATTTCCAATTAAAATTTTGTGACTTCCATTGGCACTTTATAGACTAGCATCACAAATATTATCTTATTTGACAATATTGTGATTTCCATTGTCTACCCTCAAATCGGTAGGGATCACGTACATGCATAAATTAGGAAGTATCGTATCTTATTTGACAATATTGGAGCAATATCACTTTTCATTGCAAATGGAAAGTACAAATCGAATTTAAATTCTAACTAACGTTTTTGCTTCGCTTGAGGCAAATCGAAAGTTGTATATGACAGATTACACTCCACATTGATTGGAAAGGTCATTATTGGAGATATGAACTTCGATGATGGCTTGCAAAATGGTTCATGTTACTTAAAAGGTTACTAACAATATATTACTACTAACTGTTGGTATGTCATCGTTCTAGGTAACATAGCATGATAGCATACCAAATATTTGCTACTATTTCGGTGCATTGAAGAAACCATAGTAAAGAACAAGTGTGAAATATAAACTAACTACATTTTGGGTTACTGAAGAAACCATTGGGCTTGAAGAAACCCTTGTGCATATGACTTCTCAAAGTATGTTTTAAGATACCATTTTCCAATTAAAATATAAGAAAACACTTTCAATTCATAGAGTTGTTGAACAAAGAAATTTTAAAATCCTTTCCATATATCTTTTTTTTTTAGCACACATAATTTCGGATACCTCCATTTCATGGGGATAAATAACAATTACAATAAGATGGCAGGCAAGCGAGCAACAAGTTGCGCCGCCACCCCCTTTTGGATAGCAAACTCAATCCTACTGAAAATGAAGTTTTGTTTCTTAAGGGTCGACAAATTACTTTGCACAACCCGTTGTACCCTAGTCAAAAACTCCCTTGCCTCCGGAGCTAGGAAACCAAATGTATCAAAAGCAAAAGGGATAAACACATGTTGATTTTCTAAACAAGCCTTCTCGTGTTTAGTAACTTTGCTCGATTCCGCTTTGTATAAAATCATATCACACGATACTAAATATAGACGGGTACATGTTGCTTGTAAGTGATACATACGGTTAGGAGTTAAATTAACAGTTAGGTGGATCATCCAAATTTTTAAGCATATATGGTTTTGGAATAATGCATCTCGTCTTCTCTCACCTAACAAATTATAATGGCGTACGAGAAATGCATAATCTATCTATGGGTCTTTGCATTATCAAACCAATCCCACCATCACAGTGTAACTTTGAATATTTGTATTAAACGATGAAAACCAATAGAAAAAAGTGGATGTGCCAACAATTAATTAATTTTGACTCCCAACCTATATGAAAGACACTTAACTTTGATTAAAAGACAATCGAGCGAAGTCAATGACATTTGATTCAGTGATGAAAATCTCTAAACGTTGGATATATTTAGAGAGTCTATAGTTACGTACATAAACGCGTATATATCTTTTATGACGTAGTTGTGTTGCTCTTAGTATATATCTTTCATTGTTTATGTAAAGCTCGTTTAGGATCGGGAGCCTAATCGAGCTCGATATCTCAAGCTCGGGCTCGAGCTCATTAAGGCTCGTTTCATTTCGAGCTTTTACCGAGCCCAGTTTGAATAGCTCACGAGCAATACACTCGTCTACACCCTAACTGAAATATAACGACGCTTAGAAACATTTTGTTAATNTGGTTGTTAATGGTGTAACCACAAGACAATCTACCAAACACTCTGTTAACTCTGCTTCAACAACAGAGAAGAGCTGTACCAAACACCCCAAATCTCCACTGAAGATGAAGGCTACATTGGAGAAATGCTTGTATAGATGTAGAATTGTACAGTTGTATCAGTTAGTTTTAGCTAGTTTAGTTAGCTTATAGTTCGCGCCAAATTCTGTATTTAAATAGTGGTTGTAACCCTCATTTGTAACTAACAATTTCATAATTCAATTTCCCTTTTCAATATGTTCTATGTGCTTGGTTAAGAGCTTTTTTTTCAAGCGTTTAGCTATTAGCGTTTAGAATATAACACTTTATTTGGCAATAACGCTAATTAAAGGAGCGTTTAACGTTTAGCGTTTTGCTTAGCTTTTACGATATTTTACACTTTGTAGTTATAACTACACCTATGTTACCAAGTATTTATATAAAACAAATAGATACTGCTAGGTGCAACATGCTTGGGGAGTTGCGGCTAGTTGTAGCTACTAGTTTTATCAAACATATATGGTTGGCAAAATTAGTAGCTTCAAGCCGTATTAGGAGCAGTAGCTCGTAGCTATTTGTTTTAAAAAATGATTGTTGTTAACAAACTTATGTTTATGTTTAGGCCCACTTATGTTTTATTAGGGCACTTAATAAAACATAAGCGGGCTTAAACGTAAACATAAATCCGTCAACAATTGGTACCTCTCCTAGTTGTAAGCATAACGTGTAAAATAATGTAAAAACTAATTGCAAACGCCAAACTCTTCTTAGGGGGTGTTTGTTTAAGCTTATATGTGGCTTATAAGCTTATTTGTCTTTCGGCTTATATTTCATAAGCCATAATTTTCTGGCTTATTTTGAGACTGGTGGGCTTATATAAGTTTATTATGATATGATAAACTTATATAAGTCAATAAGTCTCAAAATAAGCCGGAAAATAGGGCTTATGAAAAATAAGGCGAAAAACAAATAAGCTCATAAGCCACATATAAGCTTGTCGCCAAACATAACCGTTACGCTTACGCAATTTATAACGAAAGTTTCCAAATATTAAAAAGTTAGGTGACAAATTTATAAATTTTTAGATCTAGTGACTTAAATGAAAATATCAAATCTACAAGGGGCTAAATAAATAAATTAACAAATATTTTTTAACCGTCAACCTTTCTTAAAAAATGAGGATCATCATGTAACAAGTAGTCATAAAATTGTTTAAGACAGATGGCGATGATGATGGCGATGATGATGACGTCACCGTGACATGGTGGTTAAACATAGGAACAAACAACTGTAACTGATTTTATTAACTGTAAATGAAAGAACGATGAATATATAGGAAGAACTGAAGTGAAGAATTGTACCTGTTGTTGTGTGAATGATGCAGCAGCAGCAGATGATATAAACCCTAATTAACTTGTTTGGAAATGTGTAGAACGTTTTGAGGTTTTGGTGGAGGAGGTATACAAAGGTTTTATTACCGTACACTACTTTTTACTTTTTTGGAAAATGTAGTTAACCGAGTATGTTTTTTTTTTTATTTTGTTTTGTTTAGTGTTTTGAAAACAAAATCGCACCGGCTGGTTGGTTGAATCGGATTAACTAAACAATGAACCGGTTGAATAAGGGAAAAACCTGGAATCGTTTGAGAAACAGGTTCGGTTTTAGGCTACCCGNTTAATTTCGATATAAAGATACTATTTCAAAATTGCTAAATAAAAATAAACACACTAAAAGCCCGTGAATTTAATATTGGAAAGCATGTTTAATTTCGATATAAAGATACTATTTCAAAATTGCTAAATAAAAATAAACACACTACAAAAGTTGAGTTTGGTATATATTTACAAATTTTTTGTAAATGTTTACCAAACTCTAACTTGAATAATGTCTGCATATCTTACTATATAAAGTAACACATATTCTTCTAAATTATCGATGTGGGATAAAAGTTGTTGGCTTCTTCTTTGATAAAAAAGTGATACAAGGTAGTATAGTTATAGTTTAGCACATGAAGACGTTATAATATAGTCTTTTGTTATGTAAGGGTAATACAACCAAACTTATTAAAGATGGTTTAGCACATGAAGACGTTACAATATAGTCTTTTGTGTTATAGTTATAGTTTTTTGTTTGCCTCATATTTCACCATTATATTCTAAAGAACTTCAATATGTTTAATTTTTTCACGTGGCAAAATGAGGCTATCTTATTAGTTCTAGTTCCGTTTGATTTTATTCAAGGATTATTTTTACTCAAAATTATTGTATTAAAAATTGGTGATACAAAACATACAGTGTTTTGAAATTTGAAACTTATTTATGGTTCGACTAAAAAATAAATGTGTAAAATAATTTGAAGTTTAAAGCATGGAAAGGTCAATAACAGTTACAGTAAAAACTCTATAAATTAATGGTGTTGGGACCAAGATATTTTATTAATTTAGCGAGTTATTATTATATCGATAAATTAATAATTTATTAATTTAAAGAGGTTAATTAAAAACAGTGATTTAAAAATGGTTAGAAATAATGTATTAGTTTAGCAAGATATATATTACGTAGAAATAACCTATTAGTTTAGCAAGATACACATATTATGTTTATTCAAAGACAATGATATGGATGGAACAAAGAAATATTGTACTTTATTAGCAAAAAATGGATGTGATTATGTGAATCACTTGCTAGATTATCCTGGTGAAACTAATGAATGCTACGAGGTTCAAGGCATTGAAAAAATTGTGGCGGATACTATTCAAAATCCGGTCGATGATGAAGTTGAGGATGATTCAGTAGCTTTGGAACCGGTCACTCGAAAAGAAGCATTACAAGCGGCAACAACTCTTCACAACTTTTTGTTGCAATACGAGAAGCAACGCCCCAACTCTTGAGTGCAATATGGAGATTTAAAGATGAAATCAATATAGATTTGAAGTTCAACAAAAAACAAGTGACTATAGATTCATTTTTTACGAAACAATCTTAGAATTTTGTAATTTTTTTGGTAATTATTAATTTATAGTTTCGTTTTGACTAATATATATACATTGGTGTTTCAAAAAAATTATTATCTTATTATTTTATCGATTGAGGTTCAAATTTGCACTGGTCCCAAGTTAGGACTGGACAAATTATTAATTTTATCGAGTTTATTAATTTATCAAGTATTAATTTATGGAGTTTTTACTGTAATTTTTCTTAAACCATCTTTATTTCTATAGTAAATACATACTTTAGGATGGATGAAGTAATAAAAACCAATGATTATATAAAAAAATGCTAATCAGTACTTTCTATAAATTTAGCATTTGAAAATTGTCATTGTTTATCCACTCGGAACTTATACAAAGTGCCCCTCCATATTAAAGCCGGCGGTGTATAGACCAAACTATAGCTAGAAAAAGCATAACATAGAACTCGATTTTTAAAACGCCGGCAAAAAGGCAATTCGAATGACCATATCCCTGGATCAAACATTAGAATTTTCATTTATGTTAACACCAGGGACGTAAAAGCTCTTAAGAGATCAACCAAAAGAAACTCAAACAAAGCCGAAAAACCAAACAACAATTTGGATATGATGTTAATGATGTTTATTTAATAATGATCCAACAAATAGATTAATTTCCTTTTGTTTTAAGATACCATTATCCAATGAGAAAATGCTTTCAGTTTACATAGTTGTTGAACAAAGAAACGTTTAACATCATATCACACGATACTGAATATAGTTAGGTACATGTTGCTTGTTAGTGATACGTACGGTTAGGAGTTGAACAGTTTTGAAAGGTATTAATACCAAAAAAAAAAAAAAAAAAA
>LBNU01006602.1:37808-54867 GCA_014162995.1 Artemisia annua | reverse complement strand
GTTTCATAAGGAATTCATTTTACACATAAAATGATAGAAATTTAGGTTTTTGTGGTATAGACTTCAACATGCAAGTTCATAAATAATAATTGTACATAAACCTAGCAAGGAAATTGTAGTAGAACTTATAAAAATTTGGTGATGAACTTACTTGAAAACCTATAACTTTTATGAAGAAAACCTAACAATCCATAGGTTTATATTGCAAAACCTTGTAATGGATGTATTCCAAGTCTTGTAAAATACTTGGTACTTGAAAAATTTGATCTTCTCTTGGTCTTTTGATTTGGAACGAGCAAAGAGAGCAAGAACAAGAGAGATGGAAAATTTTTTTGATCTATGTTATCTTTACATGCAAATGTTATTAGTGAAATGAGATAGTGGGAATACTTGGGTAATTTTGGGAGACCCATGTGTCCCATGGGCACCCTTGGCCGGCCACCTCATGAGGAGGTGGTAGGCTTATCATAATTTTACACCTCTTGATTTTACGGGGTACCGTTTAGTGCATAGTTTTGTATTTTTACCGTTATCGGGTAACGGGTTAATTAAAAATAAAATATAACGCGACTAACCGGGATATAACAAAGTTGTAAAAATTATAAAAATATAATTTTCATAAACATTAGGTATTTTGATAGGTATCTCTTTGTTAATACAATTTATTATGTATATAAGTTCAAGTAAAGGTTTATTATTTGGTTATCCACCAAAAATAAATAATATATAGTTTTATAACCTTAGTGGAAAAATAACTAATATAAAAATATATTAGTGCCCTAGTGGAATTTGTTTGGTACATTAGGTTAAAAACTAATAACTTGTCTTATTATTTATATACAAATAAATAAATAAGTGTAACTTGAAAATATATATCTACGAGTGGAATAGAATGCAAATGATGTCGTGATGCAATGTAGAATAACCCTAGTCTATGAAATGTACGATGAATGACAATGTGACTTAACCTACCCGGTCTTGTCAAATGAATACCCGTAAACCCTGTTTACGTGAAATGTTGAATTGAAATTCAATGAATAGGAAATGTGGGGACTAAGGAATTGACCTGGAAATTTAGAATTATGACAGTCGCCCATCCAAGGAGGAATTCAGTCCCTGAATTCAGCGGTTGTTGGTCTTGGAAGTTGACTCGGTGATAAGATGCGGGTATTTGAGTCGCATTTGGTCTTCTCGTTCCCATGTAAATTCGGGACCTCTTCGAGAATTCCAGCGAACTTTCACGATAGGAATTCAACTCTGCTACAATTGTTTGACCTCACGGTTCATGATTTCTGCGGGTTCTTCCACAAAATTAAGATTATCATCTAGCTCGATTTATAAATCATTTGTGAAGTTGTGTTGTGCTTGTAATAAGTAGATCTAGGTGAAGTAGAAGTTGTGTAGAGAAGAAGAAGTAGTGAAGTAGTGAAGTGGTGTGAAGTAGTGAAGAAGTTGTGGTGTGTACAAGTAGTGTAGAAGTTGTGAAGTGTTGTGAGATTGGTTCTAGCTAGGATTAGAACCCGACATCTAGCTTTGGGTCGTTAAATTGGTGTAAGCGAAAGTTGTGTAAGGTTTCTCTGCCACAAGGGAGTTTGTTGACATAGTGAAGAAAACTCTCAAGTAGGTGACTCGGGGAGTGGAGTAGGAACAAGGAAGGTGACCTTGTAGCCGAACCACTATAAATCCTTGTGTTGTGGTTTGATCCTTCTAACTCTATCTTTTCATTACTTATATACTTGTATTATATTTGCTTAGTTAGTTAGTAACTCAATAATTGTTCATATAGTGTAAGTATTGAATTCACATAAACTAGAATCGAAGTTTTTAAAATAAACTTGTTTTTATAAATTTTAAAATGGACATAAACTATTCAAACCCCCCCCCCTTCTAGTTTTCTAGTTTTCCACAAGTCTTGTGATAAATCACAAACAAATAGAAACCCATAAAATAAGCCAAAGTACCATACATATCATATTGCAACTGCATGTGCACCAATAATATGCATTTAACCATATTCCAAGTATCTAAACAATGCGTCATTTTATCTTTTCAAGTCAGGCAACCTATACCACTACTTGTCACCTCACCTACGCATCCACATGCAATCTCAAACACTTTCAAAGCTACCTATATACTGCATCATAAAATAATAACCACATCCAAGCCCCTCAAAACATACAAAAGTTGTATAGCCTTATATTTGTGCACAAAAATAAGTTACCTACAACAATACAACAACAAATGCATCCCAATTAAGCCTACAAATGTCTAGTGTAAAAACCAATTCAATCTTGAAACAACTGAAAAAAAACACAGTTAATACTCTAAGTTTAAAAAACATTATACAAAGATAAACATCCCTCAACTAAATATATCTAAAATTGATCAAGCTAAATTTACATTTCGAATAAAGATTAACCACAACCACATACATGCAATCGAAGTTTTGCATGTGTGATCTTCCTCCACTTTCAACCCCGAGTTAGGCATCAATAAATCACCACAAAAAACACAATCTGTAAAAACCAACTAAATCCTGAAACAACCCAAAAAAATACAGTTAACACTCTAATTTCAAATAACACTATACAAAGATAAACACCCCTCAACTAAATAAATCTAAAATTGATCAAGCTAAACTTACATTTTGAATAAAGATTAACTACAACCACACACACTTGCAATCGAAGCTCTGCATGTATAATCTTCCTTCATTTTCAACCCCTAGTTAGGCGATAACACCAATAAATCACCACAAAACATACAAGCGCATACACACAGTCACACACTCACTTACACTCACACCTCATCATGTCATACACAAATCCAATGTCGAAGATAATAAAGGTGATAATATCAAGAGACCGCCACAAAACACACAATCTCACAATTACTGTGTCACACACACATGCACACACACGCACACACATACACACATAGATTTTGTAGATAGTGAGGAGACGCACACGTGTTATTAAAGAGAAAGACAAGTGACTATATTTTAAAGACACGTATCAGGGAAGCTACAAAGGCAAACGATGTCAATTTTGGCCCAAGTTCAAAAACACATCAAAACGAAGTTGTTTTGGAGACTCTTAAAACGCAGTCATTTCCCACGATAAATATATAATAGGGTAAATTATTATTGTCACTTGTCATATTGCATCACACTTAATCATTTATTTGATACAAGAAATAAAAGTTTTTAAAAGAAACATATTCACCTCACTTCATCTCCATGTAAAATACTATAAAATTATGATGAATATAAATAACTACACACGAGCGTCGCCAATACAATAGAGTGTAGAAAACGACTCCAGTTGCCGTTTTAACACGTCACATGACGTCCTGATATGGTAGCCCAAATATTATCCCGTTGAGTAGGTTGGCCCAAGAAACGTTAGCCAGCCTTTTTTTCAGATACCAACTCACCGTCTTTTGATATTCATCTTCTTCACATTGTTCTTGACGGTCGATTTTTGCATTGTTCTTGACGGTCGGTTTTCTTCGCTTGCAGGTTTGCGATCTGTCTGGTGGCATGTTGTAGTTGATTTGATTATTTGTTATTGACAATGATGTTGATGCTCCCTCTTTTGTTGCCATACATGTGGTGTGACGATTGTGGAACGCCGGCGGTATTGGAAGATTGGGTATTTTAGGTTTTCCCTTAATGATGAGTAGAACAGTTGACATTGTTTGTCGTATCATGATATTTTATAGAGGTGGCAAAACGGGCGGGCATGGGCCATGGTTCAAATGGGCTACGGCCTAAACGGTCATGGGCTAAATGAGCATGGGCCAAACGGGTGCATGTTATACGAATCGCTTTAGAAGATACTTAAAACGACGAAATAAATTTCTCAAACGTAACATCTCATTTATTTTTAAAAAACTAGATATATTATATCTATAATTTTTTCTTTAAAAACAATTTTTGTGTTCTCCAACCGAGAGAAAATATGTGACTATTTGTGCCCACTTAACTTTAAAATGGGCAATATATGCCCATTTAAAAAAAAAAGAGGGGCTAAATGTGCCCAAATCTTTTACAAACTTGCCCAAATTAGCCTATTTTTTTGTGTTTGGGCATAAATTGCCACCTCTAATATTTTGAAAGTGGTGCAAATGGACATGTTAAGGTTTAACTACTTTTGGGTATTCTTTGTGCCTGAATCATGTTCCATTAAAGGTATACTTTGTTTTTGTGCATTTGGGGCTAACGTTTGATTTCTAGTTGTTTTTAAGGTTTTAGGGTTGCGATTGTTTTTTTTAGGGGATTATATTCAATGGGTTGGGTTTTAGTGTTTTGATTTTGGGTTTTAGATTCGTGTTATATGTTTGGTTTTGATTATGTTGGTTAAGGTGACTTGAAATCAGTGAAATCTAGAAAGCAGTCTTACGTAGTTCAAGTTTTCGCCCGATTCACCAAGGAATATTTTGGTTGCTGATGAGTCTCGTATTATACATATTTATACCTCCAATATTATGTAAATTATATAGCAAACTACCCTTATTTATAGGACTTTTGGTAATTAATATATAAATGAACATGCAGGACTAATGATCTAAGGAAAGATACGATAAAGACAAGAAACTAATGACTTTAAGGAACTTAAGAGAAATAACACATGGTTTGGCAAAAGCACGCCGATCTTTAGGAGAAAGCGCGCAGCTTACGGGTACGATTGGTCAACTATGTACTCACGAGTCAAACATTGAAGTACGCCAGTCTTATATTTCAAGAGTGCCAGTTGCGTGGAGAGAAGCCTGCCGGTTTTATGTTAAATGTGCGGCGTACTTCCCCTGGCAGTTATACTTCTCCATTAATGAGATACATCAATGACATGGCCGATCACTTGCCTATAATTATGATCCAGGAACGTCTCAGGGCTACATTTTACCTATAAATAGAGGCTGAATTCGGAGGAAAAAACACACCTTAATCAAGAATCATCTTCTTGTAATCATAAGAAGAATAGAAGTGGTTTTGCACCAAAAACCACTTGCAAAGGAGTTGGAAGCAAGCAGTACCTGTGGAGAAAATATTGTGAACGTGGTCCTACCTTGTAATATTGGTATAACTTGTTACATTATGAATTTGATAAATGTTTATTCGTGTTATGTTTGTTACTTTGTTATGAATATGGAGTAGTCGTAATATGTTTATCTAAGACATTGTACCATGAGTTATAAACAGAAAATGTAAGATAAATTCTGAATCTATGGAATATATATTTGATATGTCATTGTTTAGTCTACTATCTCTTGTCTTGATTAGTCATTACGATTGTCCAAAGGTCGAAAGATGCAGTTGTGTTGATTATATTATGAGTCGTTTGTCTATAATGAATCATTGCTATGCTTGTGAGAATTGGATAGTAAAACAAACGATAGCCTGGATTATGACATGTTTAGGGACTATTCTCACGTCTAACGACTTGATTAGAGGAAATATGTATTTTATACTTCATACACGGACCATACTTTATGCACTTTATATCTTAAGGGTTAAAGGCCGAAAGGATTCCTTTTGATGTCGAGTAGATATATTAGTTCATGACTACCCGTCATGCATTACTTTTATGCCTTGTCTGTGTACTCTTTATGTTACATTTGCTCGTTTATCTCTTATGCTCAGTCTTGGACAAACATATCTTTAAATTATCTTGGTAAACATTTCAAAAATCTTAAATCTAACAAAAACGGTTTTAGTGATAAGTGACAATCATTGGAATCTAATTTTGATACCCGACACTGATAAGAGAAACATTTTCCTCCCTTAGGACGACCTGGTCTTATCTAAACCTTTACTATAAACGGGGGCTATACTTTTACCCGTGTGTTTTGTGTATTAAGGAATCGGTAGAACTAGCATTATAAATTTAAAGCTTTCGAAATACATCAGTTGCTTTTGACCGCGACTGACTTCCACATCGTAGGTGAACATTCCGCACCTTGCGAAAAAACGATCCATGTTTACCAACCACCTTTACGACTAAATGATGCAATATTCAACGGTTAATGGGAATGTGTTTTGTTTCTGCATGCTTTTGATATTTCCCTTCTTGCAACTGACTTCAAGACATACGATCTTATGTAGGTGGATCTTTGTATCAGGATTTGCTGTGGAAATAAAGTTATTTTCTTTAGGTCTATGGATGACACTGGTAGTTTGAACCTTTCATAGCCTGTAATGAACACTTAGACAACTTTATTTTTGAAGGTTCATGTGGTGGTTGATACCATTACTGGTGACATTCACGTTAATATAGGTACGTGTTAGTTTTTTTTCACGTTAATGGTTGATACCATTACTCGGTCGGTTTTGAAATTTTCAGTTAAGATGTGTCTCTCAATAGGTTTATGGCAACTGTTTTGGATATGTTGTAGCGCAAATGACTAAATCATTGAGAAATATTTGAATTTTTGTACTCCGTTCAGGTGCTGTTGTAGCATGGTTTTGTATTAATTTGCCTCTTTTTCTCAAAAACACCTTCCTTCTCATTGTCCTTTTTACTTCTTCTTCTTCTTTGCAACCCATGAACCGGTCATTCCATCCAAAACAAGATTATGATACTTACAATATTTACCTTCTCCTTCTCTTTTTTCCTTCTCCAGGGTTTTTCCAACTAAGTTTTTCTTGGGAAGGTTTTTAAGGAGGCAGTCTCAGTTGACTTACTATACTCCTTGTGTGCAGCAGCTGGATAGTTTTGGGGATATGTGCTCTGTCAAGTGGTTCTTCTCTATTGGTGTTCTGATTTGTGTATGTAGTTAATTTTGGTCGTTTTGTAGCATGTCACAAATGGTCTATTGATAGTTCAAGCGGTTGCTTGAAGTAAATGTGGTACTTCAGCCACATTCCATTGTACTTAACATTTTATTGTGATTAATATATTTCACCGAGGTAATCCCCTTTACCAAAAAAAATTAAAATAAAAATCATATAAGTTATCCAACACAAAATTAAGAAATCCCCAGTTCAAGTTATTGTGGTAACGCCAGTACTAAAATGACGGTGACGGTGGGTTCTTTGGTGGTTACGGCAGCGGTGATTGGGGTTAGGGTGTCACCATCAGTAGTGGGTGGTTTTGCGATTGTGTTCCCATTTTGACTGTCGTGGTAAGAAGTGGTTGATGGCCGCTATTGGTGGCGACCAATGGATTAAGTAGAAAAAGAAAAGAAAGAATGTGAGTTTTGATGTATTTGTTTGTATGAGAGAGTGTTTAACAGAGAGAGAAGGTTGGTGTATGTTAGTTGCACATCACGGGGTTGACATTTAAAAACTAACGTCCGTTTGATGAATGGACTGTGTGTGTCAAAGGTTTCAAAGTTAAAGATTATATGTGTCTAAAAAAGTCGAATGACCAAATATGCAAGTCAACGGAAACCACAGGGACAATCCGTGTAATTCACTATATTCGGTTATCGGGTCTAGGGTTGAGCATCATTCTAAGACCGGACCGGACCGGACCGACCAAGACCGAGACCGGAATAGCCTAAAAACCTAGACCAAGAACCAGACCGAATGTATTCGGTCCGGTCCGGTCCTTCGATCGGTCCGGTCCAAAAAGGCAAAATGGTCGGTTTGTAAGCCGGACCGGACCGAGACCGAAATAAGAAAAAAACCCGGACTGAGACCGGACTGCTGATCCTTCGGTTCGGTCAGTTTTCGGTCGGCCGGTGGGTCCTCTCAGTCTCGGTCGGTTTTGAGTCCTAATCTTGTGTCACATAATCAATTTTGTAAACGTCCCCTAACCAAAAGTACAACCAAGAAGTTAAAGTAATTGAAGAATGCTTAAATAGATGTTAGGAGCAAACTTACGTGCATGGATTACCGGTTATTCATAAAAATATTCATCATGTAAATTTATTTATTTGGTAACGCGTAAACAATTGTAATGATGCCCTTACATATTCCATTTTATATATTGCAAAGAGTTTTAAATGGGTTGGACCACGAAGAATATAGAGTCGACCAGGACATCTAAAAAGAGATATGATAGCTATAAGTTAAATGATACCTACCATTTGTTCATCTCATTGTCATTGATTATATGCAGCTTGTAACATACATGAAACCGAAGTATGAAATCCATCTCGACCCTCAAACTTTTAAATCATTGGTTTCTTACATCTGCAATTAACGCCGCCTATATACGTGTTTGAGCATATTTATAGACAAGAATCACATAAGTCTTGTCATGACAACTGATCGGTTTAGTGAATGATACTCGTCATCTTTAGTTCGAAAACAGTGTCGTACGTCTCGGGCCGGCTAAGGTATCGCCTATGGGGCCAACATGTGATCTCAAAAGTTCCATACCCATGTGACCAAACCCTGTATTAGAGTTGCTGTGTCTGAAGGGGCACGTGCCGGAAGACAAATGCCTCTACGAATTCGAAGGACATCGTTTCAAAAGAATACAGACCGGATGACCACAACAGAGGAAGAACACTCTTTTACTATACCTAGACGATCCTTTTACCTAGCGATCCGTACCAAGGACCGTAATTGAGCAGCCTAACCCTGATATTACGGGATATTGTTCATCACGTGGACTGATGCCTAACACCTAGTAGCTCGGGTCGCCATTTCCCCATGTTGTACAGTGGTCAGGGTAATATAAATACCATAACCTCATTCAATGTTGAACTAACGTATTCACTACGCATTTACTCTCACATTTATTATTTTGCCTTTCGGCTTAAGCCTATACTTATTTTCACGCCGGAACTTGATAATGGGACCAAACCCAATGTAAGGCTAACGCGTTTCTTTTATTTTGTGTTAGGTGCTCAAATGACGTTACTTGTCAAGTATAGAAGAACCAACACATGCTCAATTCGAGAAATAGTTATTTACCTTTACATTAAATGAAAAGAATCACATAAGTCTTGTCTCGACAACTGATCGGTTTAGTGAATGATACTCGTCATCTTTAGTTCGAAAACAATGTCTGACGTCCTGGGCCGGCTAAGGAATCGGGCCAACATGTGATCTCAAAAGGTCCATACCCATGTGACCAACCCCCGTATTAAAGTTGCAACATATATAATAACTCCCATTGTTTTTATTCCTTTAATTATAAGTCAGTCGTATTATTTTAACAAAACTCATATTAAAGACAAACCAAATTTAATTAACCATGTTCCTTCTCCCCGATCCAAGATACATCGACTTGACACCGCAACCATCATGTGTAATTAACTTTCCATTTCAAGCTTGGCATGTTGGAAGTAATTTGTCGTAATACTCACCCAACCATACGACGATATAGGTTGTCATCTACAATTTTCTTGATGTGGCAGTCGGGATAAAAGACTAGACTAAAACATTACCATATTTGAGTAAAACTAACACTCAGACAAATTGTTAACGCATTTTCGCAAGTGAAACGTAAGGGGTATAAGTGTCATCAGTTATCATCCAAACTTCGTGTCGATCACCTTTTTTTAGAAATAAATTAACTAGGGATTATTCTTTTTTGATTGTTTGTTTGCTCGTTCGTTATACATGTTTCATTATTTAAAATTGTTCTGAATAACACGTTCACAACAATCTACTAGATAAACTCATAAAAGTATAGGTGCCAAACTAATGAACCTTCACCAACTTGTGCATGTGGTCCGTGAATGTTCCCAAGGACTTTTGTGTTATATGCTATAAATTTTTATCCTAGAAGTGTTGCTAATTTCTGTTTTGATCAAATCAACTTATACAAAGGTATTAAGTATATCGACACATGTGAAATGACGTTATATAAACCTCATAAAGTAAGGTTGTTAAAAGTATGTTAAACAAATGATTCTAATGAAAGTGCTTTTAAACTTATAATCAAAATCAACAAACTTAAGAGAAATATTTTACAAGAGTTGTGATTTTTATAGGTGCACACATGCAACTGTATTTTAACGAACTTTTATGACCTATATTGAGATGAGTTAATTCTTTCAAAACGTACTATACTTGTCCAAAAAATCACTTTTGCGCAGTGAACAAAAAAAAATACTTATCTGAGCAATAATGTTGACATTCTTGTCTTTATTTGAGTAATAAAGACAAAGATTTTTTTTGTAAAGACCATTTTACCCTTAAGTTTTTGTAATTTGCATCCAACGTCCCTATTTTTTTTCTAATTTTTTTTTTCGAAAATATTTTTTTATTTTTAGAAAAAATTTTTTTTTCGAAAATATTTTTTTTTCAAAAATATTTTCTTTCGAAAATATTTTTTTTCAAAAATATTTTTATTTCGAAAATATTTTTTTTTCAAAAATATTTTTTTTTCGAAAATATTTTTTTTCAAATTATTCGAAAATATTTTTTTTCCAAATTATTTTTTCGAAAATATTTCATTTTTCAAAAATTATTTTTTTTCCAATTTTTTTTTCGAAAATAATATTTTCCCCAATTTTTTTTCGAAAATAAATATTTTTCCAAAAAAACTCATTTTTTCGAAAATATTTACTTTCCAAAAATTTATTTATTTTCCAAAAATATATTTTTTTTCGAAAATATATTGTTTTCCGAATTTTTTTCGAAAATTTCACGAATTTTTTTCCGAAATTATTTAAATAAAATTAAAAAAAAAAGATTTTAAAAAAAAATCAAAAAAATAAGAATTTCGGAAAAAAGAATTGGAAAGAGAATAAGGATGGTGGACGCAATTTTCCCAAACCAACAGGGACCATTTATGTAATTTAGACTAAGGACGGTGGATGCAATTTTCGCAAACTAACAGGGACCATTTATGTAATTTAGAAGGGTAAAACTGTCATAATACTTAAAGAAAGACAAAAGTGTCAACATTAGTGCTTAGATAAGATTTTTTTTTTTTTTTTTCACTACTCAAAACTAATATTTTAGGCAAGTATGGTACGTTTTGCCATAATTACCCCTATTGAGATCTAGATCAAAGCCAAGTTTGAAAAAGTTTCAAAGATATATTTATCAAAATATCAATTGCACAAATATATATAACTCCTATCACGTATAATGCGTACATGGCATCCTTATAGTTCACGGTATATACCAATAACATAATGAAACATAACGTCTTTCTTTTCATCGTACACACCTACTGGTTTCGTAACATTGCTCTCTTGACAAGTTTCCTTTTTCTCTAAGCTATTAAGTTCATCTAGTTTGTTATGCATAGTGTAGAGAGAAAAAAGACAATACTAATTAGGAAAATGTTTGATGGACCTAATAAAAGGACCTAATCATGGACCTAATGCTTAAAATACTTGTACAGTGCATGCACTGTACAAGTATTTTAAACATTAAGTCCATGATTAGGTCTCTTTATTAGGTCCCTTTATCAATGCTACTAATTAACTTTTGAATTACTTGATAGATGAAAAGAGAACATACAAGTAAAAAGAAAAAAGATAAACCCTAAGCAGCTTAACGAGCTAAATGAGCCTAAATATTACTACAAGCTTTTATTAAGTAAATGAAAGAGACATCGGCAAATCCAACCTAAGGATTGATCAAGATAAGATTACGTGCCATCCTACTTGTGCCATCATTCCAAAAATTCTGCAACATCACTTCATCAACAAAGTCCTTACTAACACATGTTCAGTACCTGAAGTTTACATCTTACAGTTCTGGAAGGATCTTAAACCCAGTAAGGATCACAAAGCGATGACTGTACGTATAGACAGCAGAGATATCAAGTTCAAGGTGGATACTCTTAGATTAGTATTCGGTCTCCCTGCTGAAGGATCCAAAGAGGTTCCAAACTTTACACAACCACCTTCTCAGTCTGAAGCTGTTAGATTCCTTAGAAAACTTGGGTATGATGAATCAGAAGAAAGAATCACACTCCTCAAAACCATTAACCGCAAAAACATTCCACAACCATGGCTAACACTTTATGCCATTCTCACCAACTCTATCACCGGTAGACAAACTGGTCATGAGCATCCGTCACTCGAATTTCTGCAATTTTTCTGGGGTATAATAAACAAGGCCAATATTGACTATGCTCAGATTATATGGGATGACATGCTCTATCAAGCTGCTCGAATTAAGAAACAGCAGGACAAGAAAGTACCATTCTCCAGATTCACCAAACTCCTAATCCTTCACTTCATGAACAAATATCCTGACATTGATCCTAGAGTCAATGACAAACAACATACACCATCTATGGATCATCCACTCACATCTGCTCGTGTTCAATCCACCAGCACTACCAGGAAAGGAATGAGGATTCCGGATTGTCTACTATCGGATGAAATCCGTGAAACAGAGGAATATAAAGTATATGATGCTGCTGAACGAAGTGGACAGGTTGGTGCCAAGCCGTTGAAGGTTCCCAAAAGAAGATCAAAGAAGGTAACACGCCAACCGAAAAAGAAACTCGCTCTCATCGATGAACCCGATGAACTTGTTGAAGAAGAAGTTGTCAAGGAACCTACTAAGAAAAGAAAAACATTAAAGGGAAAAGAGATTGAGTCTTCTAAAGAAGCGAGTCCACCACTAACTGCTTCAGAAGAGGCTAAGTTACTCAAGCAGACATTGAAAGAAAGCAGACTGGTTGAGGAAGAGAGACTGGAAAAGTTGAGAAAGAAAGGTCAAGGCTCCAGCTCAAAAGCAGACACACAACCAGAGGAATCTGAAAGATCGGGTTCCAATACTCAATCTGAGTCTCATCACAGTGGTGAATCAGATAACGCCGAACAATCCTCAAGTACAGCAACAAAGTCTAGTAAGGACGATGAATCTGAGCAAGAACAGGAGGAGAGTAGTGATGAACGGGTGAAAGTATCTGATAATGAAGAAGTTAAGGATAGTGATCAGGAAAGTGATGATGATAATGAAGACGAAGAAGGTGAAAAGAAAGATAGTGATGAGGAATCTGATGAAGAAAAGAATGAAAGTGAAAATGAAGGAGGTAACCTTAATGATCAACAAGAATCGGATGACGAAAGCAACAGAGTCGACGATTATCAAATTGTTCCAAGCACTGCCGTATCTCAGAAACATCCTGAACCCTCTACTGAAACACAACCATCAAAACAAGTACAATCGTCTCCTAAGAATCATCTAAACAAGTCCAAGGGCCGAGAATGTTTCAATTTTAAGAATCATCTAGTGCCTCTTGGACTCCCCTATATAAGCAAATGTAATACCCATTCTAGGGCTTGTTGGTTCTCATTGTAATTCAAGTTTATCATTATCAATATTAAGATTTCCTTCCAAACACTTGTCTCTTCTTCTTCTTTATTCTTGGTTAATAATTCTATGGTTGTTTATGTTTCAATATGGTGTCCTAACAAGTGGTATCATTCGCCTAGGGATATTTGGGGTTGTTTTTGATTAGTTTAGGCTAGTTTTGATCTTGTTTAGTAGTGCTTTGTACTCGTTATTTTGGATTTTGTTTGAGTTCTTAGCTTTTACATATTTTCTTTGGTCATTAAAAGCTTTTGGTACTAAGTTTCTTGTCTACAAAAAAATCAAACAGTACGTATTAAAGTTTTTAAGGGTTTTAGAAATTTTTTAGCGTGTTTGAAATTTTTCTTAAACCCTCTTTTAGCGAGTTTGGCTTTCTGGACTAAACCCTTGTTTAGCGGGTTTGAAATTTTTCTGTAGCGCGTTTGTACGTTTTTTTTGTAGCGAGTTTCTAAGATTTTTTTGGTAGCGAGTTTGCCAAAAAATTCAGGCGAGTAAGCCTTTTTGTTTACCTTATCGCTATAGCGAGTAAGGCCTTAAACTCATAGCGAGTTTACTCCCTATAATTTACTTAGCGAGTTTGCTCTCTAAGTTTTTGTAGCGAGTAAGTTTACCTAGCGAGTTTGAAGTCACACTTTTTATAGCGAGTTTGAAGTCAAAGTGTTCTCATAGCGAGTTTCGTTTATAAGTTTTCTATAGCGAGTATCAGTTTTTTTCTATTTTACATAGCGAGTTTGAACTAAATTTTTTAAAGAGCGAGTACAAGTCACTTTAACGAATATAAAGAGGTTCAAGGTTTTCTAGCAAGTATCATTGGGATTATTAGCAAGTAAGAAAGTTACTTTGGGCCTTCGTCTCGACAACAACAACTAATCGTCAACAACAACCTTTACCATCCTTTAAAGATCCAATCAAACATAATCAATCAAGATGTCTCGACCTCCATTCTACTTCAACAATCAACAACAACAACAACAACAATCACAATATCCACAACAACAACCGCATCCTCAATTACTTCAACAAGTGTATCAACAACCGTCAATGTACCCTCAAAATCAACTATTCATGCATCAAGTGCAACATCAACCGTACTTACAACCGCACATGCAAACCGCCTTACCACAACCTAAGCAAACCCATTGGTTCGATCAAATGTGTGAAGCTATCACAAGTCAACAATCTCGTCATGAAGCCGGATCTCTTGACATACCACCTATGCTTACGCCAGGGAACTATGTTCAGTGGTCAAGTCGATTCCTACGATTTCTTGAATTGAAGAAACCTCATGGAAAATATATGAGGAAAGTTCTTTTTGATGGTCCATTCCAATGGCCAACAAGAACGGTTCCAGGTGATCCAACTGCCACACCACCAAGACCTGAAACTGTAACCCCAGCTCCTGAATCACAACTCACTAACGAAGAACGAATTCATCACGAAGCTAATGAACTTGCAATGAGCTACATCTGCCAAGGAATTCCCAATCCAATCTTTCGAAGTGTAGATGCTCAGAAAACTGCAAAAGAAATGTGGGAACATATTCATCTCTTGATGGAAGGCACTGAGTTAAATCAAGAAGACATGGAATCAAAGCTTTATCTGGAATATGAGAACTTCATGATTGAATCTGGGGAATCACTCGAGTCTTACTACCATCGGTTCACCAACATCATCAATGACTTGGATAGAAGCAATGTCAAACTTCCAAGGATTGCTATCAACACGAAGTTCTTGAGTTGTCTTGGTCCTGATTGGCAAAAGTATGTCACGTTTGTTCGACAAGCAAAGAATCTTCACAATGCCACATATGGTTTGTTTTTTGACTACTTGAAGCATCATGAGAATGAAGTGAACAAAGATCGTGCTCTTCGTGCAAGTATATCACCTTCTCCAACACCAAACTCTCTAGCACTCATGGCTCAATCACAATTCACTACACAACAATCACATCAGGGTTTTGCTCAGGATCAGAATTACCTCACCTACCAACAACCACAATCCTCTCAGCAACTCGTTCCATATGATCCCAATCTGCATGGCAATCTTAACACATCTTATGACAACACTGATTCAATGTACTACTCCAACTTCACCAATGATGATGATGACGAGGACTTCAATAGTTTGAACGAAGGAATTGCACTCATTGCCAAAGCATTTCGTAAGTTCTCAACTAAGTCCTGTTAGCATCGTATTTTTATATTATGAAGTGTCGGTCATTATATTCTTGAATCGTGTAATAGGTTGCGTAAGAAAGTATTTCAAAGTTGTTTGTTCATGTTTATTAGAATGTTATAACTACAAGGGCTAAACTTGTAAAGGCATTAAAGCTAATATGCCTAGCCCTTTATTAAGATGTGTAAACCTTCATTTGAAGGTTGGTTGATCATTTGGTAATAACACAAGCTTATATTTCACACACTTGATCCTCCCATCTCTCTCTCTCTCTTTCTCTCTCTTTCTCTCTCTAAGATTTGATGAAGAAGGTCGTGATTTAGGTTGTATCCAAGGTCNTGATGATGATGATGAGGACTTCAACAGTTTGAACGAAGGAATTGCACTCATTGCCAAAGCATTTCGTAAGTTCTCAACTAAGTCCAACAATAGACTTCGGTCTTCATCCAACACAAGGAATCAAGCTGTTATTCAGGATGGTCGTGTAGAAGTGCAGAATCGTAATACTGGAAGGTTTGGGTCAGGAAAGAATATCGGTAATTTTGGTGGCAGTCAAAGGGTTAATGCTGGGTATCGTAACAATGTTGCTGCTGCTCAGAAAAGGGTTGAAATTGTGGAACAGGGTAACAATGATGCAGGGAAAACGGTTGTTCGATGTTATAACTGCAACGGGGTTGGTCACGTAGCTACTGCATGTCCGTCACCACGTACTCAGGGTAGCAAGTACCACAAAGAGGCTCTACTTCTTGCACTTCAGGATGAAGCACGTGGAAATGCTAGCAATGACAGGGACAACAGTTTTATGGCTACAGCTCAGTCTGATGATGATATGGAGGATTTGGAAACTAATGCTGCTGTGATGCTGATGGCTAATATTCAAGAACATCAAGTCAATGATTCGGGCCCAGTGTATGACACTGACGGTCTGTCTCAGGTATTTGAACCAATCACATGCTTAGTTCCTGATATTACGTCATCTTACGAATCTGATTCAAACAAGGAACAAGTTGTTCACGATGAGTCGTCGTTATCTAATCACGAGGAATATCAAATGAACCCAGTAGTTACATTTGATGATGACGATCAAATTAACGTTGTTGTTATATTTGACGATGTCGATCAAATTAACTCCGAAGTTACATTTGACACTCCAATTGATGAAGATAACAACGAAGATTTTGAACAACATGAACCTATGATTGATTCAGAGTCTGAGATCAGAACTGCTCTTATGACCACCCAAGCCCAAATAATGAAATGCAATGAGATAAATGATAAGTTAAAAGCTAAAGTTGCATCGTTAACAAATGAACTTGAGTGCTGTAAAACAAGAATTCATGATTTTGAATCACGGGATAATCGAGAGAAAAGCTTTGAGGCTGCGTTCCAAAAATCTTATGTTTTAGAACAAGACTTACAAATTAAAGTTCAAGAATTAACTGGTTCCAAAAATGATTTGATTTCTCAAATGGAAAAAGAAAAATTTGAACACAAGCAACAAATTGATCAACTCAAAAACGAACTTTTAAAAACAAAAGCTGAGTTGACAAAGTGTCAAACAGAATTTCTAGAACATAAACAAAAATCAAGGGAACGTGCTGATTCTTACGTGGAAGAAATTCTTGAACTGGAACATAAACTCAAGGACTTTCAAAATGTGGTTTATAAAACAAGTGATACAATTTCAACAATTCAAAA
>LBNU01006602.1:11991-26216 GCA_014162995.1 Artemisia annua | reverse complement strand
TCGAACACCTACATGAAGAGTGCTAGTATATTTTCTCCGGTGGCTTATTTGAGTAACAGCGAAGGACGTAGAATCTTGTAATACTTTTAAGTTCGCATTTAAATGACCTGCCTAAGCTCTGTTTCAATTGGGAATAGAAAAGCGCATTTGCCTGGAGGACAAGCAACTCTCAAGGTGTAAGGGTATTTTGAATGAGGGGGACGAAATGTTTACGTTTTTAGGGTCAATTTTGAGTCCTAATTCGTTGTTTTTGTTTTGGATTTCACCCAAAGTCGTTTCTTTTCTCATTTTAGGTACTTTTGAAGGAAAATCAACAAACCGAAGCATTTTCGGGCGTTTCGGAGTGAACAAAGTGCGGACAACACAAAACTCAAAAGACCTTGAAGATTACTGGAAGTGACGCCGTCCACACTCACATAAGGGCGACGTCAGGAACAAGTGGAAGTTGAGGAATTGGAAATACTACGTGACGGCCAGAGAGTTTGTAGTGCATTGGTGACGCGTTCACTGCCAAGGCGTCAGGAGGTATGGAACAGGAACAGACACGTCAAGGAAGGCCGTCAGGAAACCCTAATCGGCCGAGCTGCGAGTCACTATGTGCTGACGCCGTCAGCCGCCGGTGTTTCTATTTAGTAGAACGTTTTTTCTTTTATTTATAAGGATTTTGGAGGGAATTTGGGGCGAGTGGAGAACTTTAGGTTCAAACTCCTGAGTCGTGTATTACAGACCTTAGAGGGGTATCCTACACTCTAACTTGCCATGTTTAATCCAAGATAAGCTTGTATTTCATGACGGATATCGTCTATTGTGTTGTGTGAATATGCTTCTGCTTGTCTTTCTTCAACATGCTAGGCTAATTTACTTTTTGGTTTGCTTAGATCTAATGCAACCTAAACTATTGATTATCATGGGATGTGATATGTTGATTGGTGTTTGGGTGAATGTTTCATCTACGTTAGACTAGAGGAAAAAATGGGCCTAATTCTCCTAACGGCTAACAAGGGGCTTGAAGCGTCTTTAGAAACGTGAATCGTATGTTGCGTTTATCGATCTTTAAGGTAGTTTTCATGCAATAGGTTTGCTATCGGTGAGCTCCAATGATAGATGCTTGACGTATCTCATAGGAGTGAGGGGTAGGAACTTATAGATTTAGGGAATTAACGCCACTCACCTACGGACTTGTTATGAAACACCCGTATCCACACAAACTCACATACTATTACATGGGTAAAAGCATAGTTAGGGGAGTAATGAAATCTAAGATAAACACTCCTCCACCAGCTGATTTTCTCAAAACGTAAAAAATTACAAATACTAAGTAGTATTAAGGTGTAACTTGGTTTGTTGACTACCCAATAATTTCCGCCCCCCCCTCTCTCCAAAACCAGAGATTTTACCTGCCTTTCATAAAATATTAAATACAAAAATAATCTTTCTCCACCTTATGCCTAGATTAGAGTAGCTTTAGCCTAACGAACACTATCTCCCTGCGGAGAGAACGATCAATCCCCAAGACTGGCCATTACCACTATCACCTCATCCGTCAGTACACTTTGGCCTGGTGGGATTGCAAGCTTCTCGAGTCCCTCGGAGAGGGTTAAACGTAGTGCGTGTTGCCATCCACGCGCATCATAGGCTTAGACTCAAATTCACCGCGTACAGTACGTGGACTCCATCGTGCGTCGACAGTTTCTGATGTCCTCCTCTTGTGCCGGTTTGGTTAATCCGTCCTGAATTTCAACAATCCTTGGTAAAACCGGTATCCTTTCATGGACTGTTTCTCCCCCTACGTCTCTATCCTCATCATTCCTGATGAGTAGACCGCTGTTTAGCTCCTTCTCAATGTTTGAGCAGATGCTGAAATTGCTCTACTTATATGGCATTTTGGTAGTTCACTTCATGGTCCTCCATCCTTAAATTAACTATCCCTGTAAGGAAGGTTCATGACATCGATTCAGAGACGCGCGGAATAAACGCCTTTCCCAAAAACTTCTTTTGGGTTTAAACTGTGCATCGACTATTGGGCGGATATCTTCTACATCACAAAGGGTCGGTGACATAGGTGAGAGTTTCCTAGCACGTAAACCGTCAAATCCCCTAACTGCTGGTCCCGTGAAGTATCAAATCATCCCCTATCGAATACCATATATCCCAAGTTGATTTTTCATTATCAAGTTGTATTGGAATCTAGTCATGATGTTTATGGGCGATCTAGGGTCGATGTAAGCTTTCCACACATGCAAATGTCCGATGTTGCATGGTATGTTGAGATTAGAAGGGTCGCCCGTTTTGATAATCGGATTACCTAGGAAGTATGGTGTCTCGGAGTAATCGAATAAATCCTTATGGTATGCCCGCTCTTCCCTAGTTGGTAACTTATTGAAGTAGTCATCTTCATCATCTACTTCTTTAATCTCACTTTTCCTAATTTCCTTATCTACCTCGACTTCTTTAACCTCATCCTTAGATTCAGTATTATCCTCACTCCTTTCAATTGGTTTAATAGTGACAACGTTGACGAAGTGGACATGTTTGGATGAAGAAGGGTCCTTGATTTGGGGTCCGCTATTAGTGTTCCTAGCGTCCTTATGTGGAGGTGATAGCACTTGGTTGTTGAGGGCTTTCAATAAGTTGTCTATCTTATTGGTCATCTCCGTTTGTTGTTGATTGAATTCGGACTCCAATCTAGCTATTCGAGCTTCTTGAGATGCCTTAAATTGAGACATCAATCCTTCGAGATTATTGGTACTACCATTGTTGTTGGAAGGATTGTTATTGAAAGTACGGTTTGGGTAGGAACCGTTTGATTGGAAACGATTAGGTGGG
The DNA here is from genome assembly GCA_014162995.1 of Artemisia annua. NCBI lineage: Eukaryota > Viridiplantae > Streptophyta > Magnoliopsida > Asterales > Asteraceae > Artemisia > Artemisia annua. Next base: position 23,390 of record LBNU01006602.1, on the reverse strand, counting down.
TTGGAAGGATTGGTTTGTTGTGCATTTTGGTTTTGCTTCCACCTAAGGTTTGGGTGATTTCTCCAAGATGGGTTGTAGGAATCACCGTAAGGGTTTGGCTCGGGTTTAAAAGTGTACCACTTGTCTCCCGCTCCGTCGATACGCCGGAGGCATGGCCGTGTCCGCAAAAGCGTTGTTCGGGGATTCCATGCAATCACGGTGTCGTGGGAGGACCACATACATATCCTCACACGAGAAGTGCTTTTTATTCACTTGGCTTGGAAGTTTTTTTTTTGGAGCCTCGTAGGATTTCGATAAGAAACTTGACTTGGTCTTCATGTTCTATGATCCTACGGTCGGAAGTGCTCGAATTATTCGAAGTCAAAGATATTGCCTTGACCGTTTTATTCAAATCACGGGGATCATTCCAACTTTCGTTGTCATAGAGAGCAAGATCTTCTAGGAGATCCCATGATTGTTCCGCACTTAGATCACGTAGCTTGCCACCGGCCGCTTGGTCAATGGTTTGCCTCGTGAGGATATTGATAGGGTCATAGAAGATTTGTACTTGGAGCCAAAGGTCTATGCCATGATGAAGGACTTTTTGGAGTAAGTCCTTAAATCGAGTCCATGCCAAGATATCATTTCTTAGCTTGGTAGTTCTTCCCGGTGGGAAAAATTGAGCTAAGAAGCGAGTTGTGAGATCATCCCAAGAGGTGATGGATCCTGCTGGTAGACGCTCTAGCCACTGACTAGCATGGTCTCACAGAGAGAATTGGAAGAGACGTAATCGGGTAGTCTCTCGAGTTTCAACATCAAGGTCTATGGAATCTACGATTTTGAGGAAATCCTTGAGATGTTGATTTGGATCTTCGGAACGAAGTCCATGGAATGCGCATCCGCTTTGCACCAACCGGATGGTGTCGGATTGCAAGGGAGTGACATTGGCTCCTTGGGTGAGCTCAATGGTGTTTCGATAGCCATGGTGGCTAGGACGGGAGTACTCTCCTAAAGTACGGGCTCTAGGAGGTTGGTTTGGTTGTGGTGGGTTGTTGGGATCGAGGATATTACCACATTTCATGACGTCGGATGGTAATGGTTACGAACAAAAACACGAAGAAAATAGATAGACTAAAGAGATCCTAGAAAAATAAAATAAAAATCTCACTAGAAAGGAATCTAGTGAGAAGACCTAATAAAATAAAAATTCAACCTAAGCAATAACTATTCCCCGGCAGCGCCAAAAACTTGATGTACGCGGGATTGCGACCACGCAATAGGTTTTACCTCTCAAGGGATCTCAAGAGGCTTACAATCCCACCAGGCAGTGTACCTGACCGATGTAGTATAGTGTAGTGGTAAGTACGGGGGATTGATCGTTCTCCACAAGGAATAGTGTTCGTTAGGTATGAAAAACTACTCTAATAGGTCTAAGGGTGAGGGATGATTATTTTTGTATTTTTTATCTATACTACATATAATAGAGGAAGCACTCTCTCTCCAAAATTTTCAGACTTACAAGAAATAAAGCATGGTTTACAATACTTTAATACACACAATTTTCAGAATTACAACAAAACAAGCATATGGTACAATAAAAATAAGCGTAGTGTCATTTTCAGACCACTTTTCTATCAAACAACATTAATGCTATTAGTTAATACACCCCATCACCAATTAATACAAAATGTAAAGCACAATGTACAAATATTTAAAGCACAATTGATTTAAGCAAATGCTATTTCTTACATTCAATTAATACATAATTTAAAACACCCCGTCACCAATACATACAACTAATTAAGCACAATATACAACTCACATATTCGGATTCAACACATAACCAAATCCCAAGTCGATAAACCACAAATCCAAATCAAAAACTGAAACTTAACGTGACCTTTGTTCTAATCCCCTTTGTTCTAATCATCATCGGTCCAAAAATGAAAAAAATAAAATGAATATATTCATTATCCCACACTTCAAATAACAAATCCAATTCCACAAACAACTCCATAAAATAAATCTACCAGAGATCATTTTGTATATCTAAAAGCAGTATCTTGAACAAATATGGTGTTGTTTGTGCTCGGCTTGATGAAAGAGAAAACGAATATATTAAAAGGTTTATGGTGTGTTTGATGTTATTGAAGGATTGTGTGTGGAGATTGTGTTTGTGTGATCTGTTTAACAAGGTATGACGAAGGAGGGATACGATAGGTGAGTTGACGGGCGGATGAAAATGAGGATTAGGGTTCTGGTAATGATAATTGATAAAAGTGTTATAAAGAGTTTATGGACTTGGGTTTCGAGTTTTTTATTCAAGAGTTTGGGCCAAACGATATATCGAACAAAATTTCAAATTGGGTTGGATCAAACAAATTGATTATTGTACTAGATCAAAATTTTATCATTGAAAATGCTAAGAAATGATATATCATTGTAATTGGTTAAAGTTATTTTAATTTACATTATTATTTATTTTTCTCGTTATTGTCAGAAAAAAATGTAACCGAACAATATTTGTTAGCGGTAAAATATAGTCATAGAGTACCAGCCGCATCGCGCGGGTACCCTGCTAGTATTTTTTAGAAAGCAAGTAAAATCTCGGGTTTGAAGGATTGGGCGGAATTAGTTGCTAGTCAACAAACCCAAAAACTACTATTGCAAATAAAAATAAAAATAACTAAAACTAAGTGGTTGTGAAACTTATATGGAGACAAACGTGTTTACTTAGATTTCATTACTCCCTAACTATCTTTTACCGGTTAATTAGTGTGTATTAATTGTGTGGATGACGGGTGTATTCCTTAATACCAGTCGTGGGGTGGCGTACGTAGTTCCCCAACTCTATAAGCTCCTACTTCACTCCTATGTCGAGCCTGCTAGAAGCTCCTAACATGGGATCACTAGAATTCGCTCATGCATTAAATACAACCATAAAAACCTAGTACGCATTGGTTCATGTTTCTTAAGACGTTCAAGCACGTTACCATATAGGAGATTGGCCAGTTTTCTTAAGCCTAACATCGATAAACATTCATCCAATACAATTAATAACACACCAACAACAAGTAATCAATAGTTAGGTTTCATTAGATCTAAGCAAACACAAGAAAAATCTAGCCTAGCATGTTAATTGAATGACAAGCATAAGATATAATTAACCAACACATAGACATATTGATTAATTTGAATGAAGACTTATCTTTAATTGAACATGGGAGAATCAAGGGTGAAAAACCCTTGAAAAAGCTGTCAAAATCGTCTAGGGTTTGTTCCCAAAAGTTACACACTTAATGAATGAAAAATAGAAAAGTATTTATAGAGAATACACTCTGACGGCGTCAGCTTATACGCTCTGACGCCGTCAGCTCACCGCCATTAGGGTTCTCGGATGGCCTAGATCCATGTCTGACGCCGTCACTTGTAAATATGCTCTGGGCCGTCACTCTTTAGCTTAACACCTGACGGCCTAAGAATATTAACACCTGACGGATTTCCATGTTTTCTTCTTAGGGCGTCACGTATAGTCAGATTCCACTCCTTTGTCTTGGTTGGCTGACGGCGTCAGCTTGCGACTCTGACAAAAGGTTTTCCAGCATGCTTTTGAGACTTTGTCGTTTTCTTCACTTTATGCTCCAAAAACGCCTAAAATGATGTGTTTTCCAGAATTCTTCTCAAAAGTACCTAAAATGACAAAAGGAACGATTTAGGTCAATATTTGATCATATTAACTCGAATTAGGGCTTAAATGACCCCCTAAAACGGGTACACTTTTCACCTCATCAATCGGCCACAACAAGCACACAAGAAGAATCCATCATTTTTTCAAGAACAATTATTAATCAAGGCTCTTTTACACTCCTAGTTAAGATTTTGAAATAAAAATCCCTATGTTTATTATACATTTTCATCCAAACCACCTCAAATCTTCAAGTAAGTTTCAAGTAAAATTTTCCTACATTTTATACTTCCATTCACTATATTTTCAGGTTCTAGAAATTAATTATGCAAGTATACATATGTTATATACCACTTGTAGTTATATTTTGGCACTAAAATGAGTTTATGGAATTTTACTAGTAATTTTTTGAGTCCCATCATTCTTGGCGATGTTTAGGACCCCATGACTCCCTAAGAAGGTGTATGGTAGATTAAGGGTTGTTTTGAAGATGATTGGAGTGGATTTGGACAAGTAGTTAAATAGAAAATCTATTTTAGACACCATATAAATGTTGCTGTCCCATTTTGTGAAACGTGGAAAGATCAGGGGTAAAGGGGTAATTTTGGACCAAAGATTTAGAAAATACATTCAAAAACGAAACTATGGCCGTTTCAAAGAATAAAAATGAGCTTATAACGAAGGAGATATGATTTTTCAAAGTTTAACGACGAAAAACTATTTTCGGAAAATAACACGTGCTGTAAGCCGAGATTTGATTGACAAAATGAGGCGTTAAACGTAATCTAGAAGAGCCGAACTACTGAAAAGGTGTTAGTACATGTTAATACGAAACCATGGATATAAAGAACGTAGAAAACGGACTTATAACGACCGAGATACAAGCATTCCAAACCCGACGTACACAACACTTTTTCATCAGCACCGACACTTAGAATTTTTTCTGTGTTGACAATCTCGCCAAGTGACCATGTTCGACGCCACTTTACTCGTTGATAGACTCATTTTTGGAAAATTAACATCTGTGACTAAAAGTTAGTTAATCCAGCCTAGTTTTTAAAACATCCAACCGTTCATCAAACTGATTAATAACGAATAACATATGGCCTTCCAAACTTTCCCGATAACTGCCCAGAATCTACCAAAACAGCCCAAACACCTCACTTCACGGCTATTTTTCTTTATGATTAAGACCCGTATGGACGAAATTTCAGTGTTACTACTTTTAGATAACGTGACAAGCTTCCTAAAACTACTGAGCATTTTTTCTAACTCTTAATACACACTATTTGGCGACTAGTTTTACGAGGCCACTTGGTCATATTTTCAAAGTTATGAAAAATGTTATTTTACGACGAAAACACTATATTTGCCAACGAAACACCAAACGAGGATCGTGGAGTACCGTTTCAACATATTTACTTGAAAAGTAATTTATAACTTAACGAGACGTCAAAAATATATTTTTCGACGGTAAACGTTAATTTCAAAAAGTACGAGTGGTATCGATAACATATGTATTTGCATACATAGCATTGTATCATTGCTTACATTAGATCACATCATTCATTATAGGTCGCGGTTAGAGACCGAGCCTCACTTCATCACATTCACTGTTATCATTACTGCTAGCATATCAGGTGAGTTTTTCGTAGCCCCATTTACAATTTATTAGTTCATTTCAAATCCCATGGGGGAGAATACATTGCACCATTTTTCGTACGGGCTTAAGTACTAAATTCATATACATTGCATAAGTTACCACATTGCCTTGCTAAAGTTCCCCTATTATCATGAACCGTTAATTATGCGTAAGCGAGAGTGAGTGGATAGATCTATTGAGGGTGACTCCTCCATCCGCGTTGGTTATACCAACAGTCAAATGGATGCATTTCATTTTTATCATATTAGAGTGTCTGGAAGGGGCATTTCATTCAGTCTAGTTTCGGGGTCATAAGGGTAAGGGCTAATGTACTATTTTTATGTGGCATTTTTGTCATACACTTTATACTTGTGGTTTCGATATAACATTTCATTTTCATAAACCTGTGGAACTCACCAACATTATTGTTGACCATTTTTAGCAATGTATTTTCAGGTAATTAAGGTAGCGCATGTCGGCTTGCATATGGACCTACATGGAGTTGCGGGGTCGACGCGTCTCACTTTATATTTTCTGCACTTAGGTCGTTCAATATAACCTTGTATGAGATGCCATGACCGTCACACCCAGGTATTCCATTCCGCTGCAATTCAGGTAAATTGAGGGTTTGACAGATTGGTATCAGAGCAAAGGTTATAACGAACTAGGTTGTCCTTTGTACCCTAGACTATAACTACACTATCATAGCATCTCATCATTGTAGCATAAGTGCATATATCATTTCATCATAACTTGCATTATGTAGATGCTTATTTATTTTGATTTCACATCGGTTTGCACAGAGATGTCTTCATCCACTCATCTTATTATCATTCCTTCGGATTCGGATATGGAGGACATATCATCGTCCACTACTGTTCCGGTATTACCTATTGTTCCATCTCTTGCACCCTCTNACTCTACTATGTAGGAATGGTTGTGCTATCTATGATATCGGTCTATGTAGGCCGAAATTTTCATGTATTATATTCATGTGTTGTGATTATATTTATGATGTTTCGTGGTTCTTCTTCATTGTGATGTATGGTATTTATACATGTCGTGGTTGTATTTATACATGTTGTGGTTGTATATATTTTGTACGATGATCATTTCTATTATGATTTCTCATTGTTGTATTCTGTTGTGATTTATCAGAATTATGCCACCAAAGAAAGATAAACCTGCACCGGCTGCACCGGCTATGACTCTAGCTGCTATCCGAAAACTTGTTAAGAATAGTATAGCTGATGCACTAGTGGCCGAAAGGGCTGCTGTAGCTGCAAGGGCTGCTGAGGCCGCTTCTCTGGTAGAGACGTCTAGGCAAGCTAGTAATGGAGGTAATGGACGTAAGTGTACTTACAAAGACTTCAAGAGTGGTGATCCTATAAAATTCAAAGGCACTGAAGGAGCCACTCCTATGATCCGTTGGTTTGAACATATAGAATCTGTGTTTCATCTATGGAACTGTCCCGAGGATTCCAAGGTGAAGTTTGCTGCTAGTATACTTCTCGATGAAGCTATGTCGTGGTGGAATTCTTATGCAAAGCTCATGGTAATGGAAAATGCTTACAAACTTACATGGGATGAATTCAAGAAGTTACTGACCAAGAAGTTTTGTCCACGCACAGAAGTGAAAAAATTGGAAATAGAGTTTTATGAGCTAGTGACAGTAAGAAATGATATGGAGACATATATCAAGAGGTTTCAAAAGTTGGCTGCACTATGTCCATCTATAGTTCCGGATCATGAAAACTTGTTGGAAAATTTCATTGGTGGTTTACCTGAAAACATCCGTGGGGATGTGATTTCTTTTGACCCACAAACACTGGACGAGGCAATCAGAATGTCTCAGAAGCTTATGGCTCAGATCTTAAAGAAATGAACGACTGCAAACAATAACAACAGCAAAACTAACCGTAACCGTAACTACAACAACAACACCAACAACTACCAAAACAACAACAACTACAACAATAACCGAAACAATACCAACAATAACAACAACAACAAAAGAAAGTGGGACAACAACCAGGGTGGCAATGCTACTCAACCACCACCCAAGAGATAAGAGGTTGCAAAGGCCTATGTTGCAGGTCCAGCTGAGAAAAGAGGATACAATGGTACTTTACCCAAATGCAACAAATGTCAAACCCAATGGAAATTGACCAAAACCTTGTGGTAACTGTAAGAAGGTCGGTCATCCGTCCAGGGAATGCAAAGCTCCGTTTGTGGTGGATAATCAGAAACCCCCAGTAACATGTTTTGGTTGTGGAGAAGCCTGACACTTCAAGAAAAATTGTCCAAAGGGAAAGAATCAAGGGACTGGAAACAAAGGTGGAACTGCTAGAGGAAGAGCATATGTTATGGGAGGAGTAGATGTCAAAGAGGACCCGAATGTTTTTACGGGTACGTTTCTCATCAATAATTGTTATGCATCTATTTTATTTGATTCAGGAGCCAATAAAAGTTTTGTTTCTATTGCATTTACATCTTTACTCAACATTGAACCAACCACATTAGACATTTCCTATCACGTCGAACTAGCTAATGGGTCTTTCGTTAGCTCTGACACCATTGTACGTGGTTGCACTATCAATTTCCTAAACCACGCATTCAATATAGACCTCATGCCCGTAGAACTTGGAAGTTTTGACATTGTTATCGGTATGGATTGGTTGTCCCGACACCGTGCAAGAATCATTTGTGACGAGAAAGTTGTCCATCTTCCTTACGACGGTGAAACTTTGGTCATTCATGGAGAACGAAGTGGAACTCGACTCAGTATCATATCATATCAAAACCGATAAGTACATAAAGAAGGGTTGTTATGCNCCACGCATTCAATATAGACCTCATGCCCGTAGAACTTGGAAGTTTTGACATTGTTATCGGTATGGATTGGTTGTCCCGACACCGTGCAAGAATCATTTGTGACGAGAAAGTTGTCCATCTTCCTTACGACGGTGAAACTTTGGTCATTCATGGAGAACGAAGTGGAACTCGACTCAGTATCATATCATATCAAAACCGATAAGTACATAAAGAAGGGTTGTTATGCATTCTTGGCTCATATTACGGAAAAGAAGTCGGATGAGAAACGACTTGAAGATTTACCAATTGTTAAAGATTTTCCAGAAGTCTTCCTAGAAGAATTGCCAGGACTTCCACCTACTCGCCAAGTCGAATTTAAGATCGACTTAGTACCAGGAGCCGCACCTGTTGCTCGAGCACCTTATCGACTTGCACCTTCAGAGATGCAAGAGTTGTCGAACCAATTGCAAGAACTCTTGGACAAAGGATTCATTAGGCCAAGTTCCTCGCCTGGGGGAGCACCGGTCTTGTTTGTGAAGAAGAAAGATGGATCTTTCAGAATGTGCATCGACTATCGAGAATTAAACAAGTTAACGGTGAAGAATCGTTATCCACTTCCCAGGATCGATGATTTGTTCGATCAGTTGCAAGGCTCCTGTTATTACTCCAAAAAATCGACTTAAGATCCGATTACCATCAACTTAGAGTTCGGGAAGAGGATATCCCGAAGATAGCATTTAAAATTCGTTATGGTCATTATGAGTTTCAAGTAATTCCGTTCGGATTAACTAACACACCTGCAGTATTTATGGACCTCATGAACAGGGTGTGCAAACCATATCTGGATAAGTTTGTGATTGTATTCATTGACGATATCTTGATTTACTCGAAAAGCGAAGAAGAGCACCGAGAACACCTCAGAACGATCTTAGAACTGCTCAAGAAGGAGCAATTGTATGCCAAATTTTCAAAGACCGAGGCAGTTAAAGATTGGGCGACGCCCAAGACTCCTACAGAGATTCGTCAATTCTTAGGACTTGCCGGATATTACAGAAGGTTCATTGAAGGGTTTTCTAAGATAGCGAAGCCGCTGACCAAGTTGACACAAAAGAACCAGAAGTACGAATAGGGAAAGAAACAAGAGTCTGCTTTTCAGTTATTGAAGCAGAAGCTTTGCAGCGCGCCGATTTTGGCACTACCAAAAGGTATTGAGAACTTCGTGGTATATTGCGATGCATCACATAAAGGACTTGGACCTGTGTTAATGCAGAACGAGAAGGTAATAGCTTATGCATCTCGACAGCTTAAGACACATGAGAAGAATTACACTACACACGACTTAGAGTTGGGTGCAGTGGTTTTTGCGCTCAAGATTTTGAGGCACTAACTTTATGGTACTAAGTGCGTAGCGTTCACAGACCACAAGAGCTTACAGTATATACTCAATATGAGGCAGCGTCGTTGGCTAGAATTGCTTAGTGATTACGACTGTGAAATTCGATATCACCCGGGGAAAGCCAATGTAGTGGCTGATGCACTCAGTCGGAAGGAACGACTCAAACCTTTGAGAGTCAGGTCATTGGGAATGACAATCATTTCACCTTTACCATCAAAAATCCTCGAGGCTCAGATTGAGGCACTTAAGGAAGAAAATCAACCAAATGAGAAACTCTATGGTATGCTAGAAAACGCAAATGGCTTAGTAAAGAGATCAGATGGAGTATTATGCTTCAAGGATAGAAGCTGGATACCTCTCTATGATGGAATACGAGATTTGATTATGCATGAATCACACAAGTCGAAGTACTCCATTCATCCAGGATCTGATAAGATGTATCAGGATCTCAAGAAGCTTTATTGGTGGCCAAATATGAAAGCAGAGATAGCCACGTATGTCAGCAAATGCCTTACTTGTACTAAAGTGAAAGGCGAGTACCAGAAACCATCAGGATTACTTCAGCAACCAGAAATCCCACAGTGGAAATGGGAACGAATTACAATGGACTTTGTCACTAAACTTCCAAAGACGTCAGGCGGTTACGATGCTATCTGGGTAATTGTTGATCGTCTTACCAAATCAGCCTATTTCATTCCAATTAGAGAGACTTCTTCCATTGACCAGCTCGCCAGACTTTATGTCAAGGAAATAGTCTCAAGGCACGGTGCACCAGTTTCCATCATTTCTGACAAAGATAGTCGCTTTACTTCAAACTTCTGGCAGTCTTTGCAAGATTTTTTTGGGTCTAAGTTAGACATGAGCACTGCATACCATCATTAAACCGATGGTCAGAGCGAGAGAACGATTCAGACACTGGAAAACATGCTGAGGGCATGTGTGATTCATTTTGGAATTGGTTGGGCTAACCATTTGCCGTTGATTGAGTTTTCTTATAACAACAGCTACCATTCAAGCCTAAAAGTAGCACCATTCGAAGCACTCTATGGTCGTAAGTTTCGGTCCCCAGTTTGTTGGGCCGAAGTTGGTGATGTATAATGTACTGGTCCAGAGTTGGTTTGAGAGACAACCGAAAATTTAATTCACATTTGAGAAACACTCCAAACAGCTAGAAGTCGACAGAAAAGTTACGCAGATGTTCGACGCAAACTATTAGAATTTCAGGTTGGAGACGAAGTCATGTTGAAAGTGTCACCTTGGAAGGGCATGATACGATTCGGGAAACGCGGGAAGTTGAACCCGAGATACATTGGGCCATTTAAGATTTTGGAAAGGATTGGTCCTCTAGCATACAGACTTGAACTTCCGTCAGAACTCAGCAACGTACATAACACGTTTCAAGTCTCAAACCTCAAGAAATGTCTTTCAGATGAGTCGTCCGTAATCCCACTAGAAAAAATTCAACTCGATGATACGCTTAACTTTGTGGAGGAACCAGCAGAAATCATGGACCGTGAGGTCAAGCAGTTGAAGCAAAGTCGAATTCCTATCGTGAAAGTTCACTGGAATTCTCGAAGAGGTCCTGAGTTTATGATGAGACGAAAAATGTTACGTTTTTAGGGGTCATTTTGAGTCCTAATTCGTATGTTTTTGGTTTGGATTTCACCCAAAGTCGTTTCTTTTCTCATTTTAGGTACTTTTGAAGGGAAAATCACAAAAGAAGCATTTTCGGGCGTTTTCAGAGTGAAAAAGTGCGGAAAACAACAAAAACTCAAAAGACCTTGAAGATTACTGAAGGTGACGCCGTCACACTCTACAAGGTGACGACGTCAGGAACAAGTGAAGTGAAGAATTGGAAAATACTCGTGACGGGCCAGAGAGTT
>LBNU01006600.1:53557-63894 GCA_014162995.1 Artemisia annua | reverse complement strand
GTGTCTTATACATTTCCGCTGCTATACTTTGTTTATTTTTCCGCTGCAAACTCTATTTACTTTTCCGCTGCAACTTTGACTAAAGAGTACTTGTACTCTAAACGGTTTGTAAATCGAATGATATGTTTTGGTCACATTTCAAACATCCCGAGTTGTGGTCGTTTACTATAAATGTGCCTGGTTTCTATTTTTGTAATACCCCCAGCACGATAGCTGCCATATTTGAGTTGGGGGTGTTACATTGACAGTTTATCGCACCATGCCGAAGGAACCTGCATTAGGCCATAGAAAGGCCTTTTTCAGATGGTAGATATGGGAAGGAAGATCAAGAACCACAAATCCTTCAGGTTGACTGACATAAACAACTTCATTCAGATCTCCATTTAGAAATGCAATCATCTCATCCATTTGATAGACCATCAGGTTCTGACTTGCAGCATTGGTGTGGAATATTCTGATAGATTCAATGCAAACAACCGGAATAAAAGATATCCTTTAGCAACAAGCCTTGCCTTGTGTTCAGAACGTCATGATGCTCATCAAGATTTACTTTGAAGAACCACTTAAGAGCTATAATCATTGCACAGTCGGGAGGTACAGCCCCACAAGGCATTTGTGGCAAGTTGGCTTCATGTGGACACTTGTAAAGAAGGATTCCCAAACATGTTCTCAAAAGATTATCATTGCTCCATTTTTCAAAGTTGTTCTTGTGGTTGAGGGTTAGGAATTGATGTAGCCGTATCAAGATCTCCTGAAGAAGATGCCTCTTAAGAAGTGTCAGGAGCAAATATGTTGTCGAACGGAACATCATTGGGAGGAGGAAATGAATTTACTTCAAAATAATTGTCGACTGCAGTGCCTTGATGTACTGATGAAGATTTAAGATTTGATGATGATGGTGAATGTCTTGCCGATTGAGCTTTTTGATCAATTAAAATAGACACTGATAGACCACTTGAGTTGTTCGGAACCGGAGTAGTGGCAACTGATGGTGTCGTTGTATCATCAGTAGGTGTCTCAAAGTGTTCATTAAACATTGAGTCAAACAAGATCATCAAATCCTCATTTGTAGGTGGTACATAAGGTATTGCAGGAGTGGGATACTGTACAAGACCTGAACTGAAAGGTTCAGATGACAAAAGTTTAGACGCGGGTCCTGCACAGAAGTGTGCAGAATCCATTATCACATTCGGCTCATTGTGGAAGTTTGTAGCCAACATCACATAAACATTCACTACCAAAGATTTTGAGGCTCTTGAGTAATCGTCTGAGGCCGTAGATGCCATGATAAGATCTTAAACGGGATTGTACAACTTTTGTGACTTAAACCGAGAGATCGATTCTCTCCCGGGATTTAACTAAAGTCAACAAAAGAAACCGAAAGATGTAATATGCGAGTTAGACTTAGAGTGAGATCTTGGATAAGTCACAATTAGTACTAAGTGTCAAGTCATGACAAGTCAAGTTTCAATAGATCCGATCGTAATAAGCCAAGTTATAAAGATTAACTCACAACGTCAAATTACAATCAGACTAATCAAAACGACTTAAGTCACAACAATTTACCAAACACAGGTTGATAACAGATCACTAGAATCTCACAGCTGAGTCAATCGCAAGGCACCACCAAATTGTTGAATATTAGCCTCCTCAATGTGAAGGTTTGGTAGTTTCCCCCAAGTCGACAATCATTTTCATGAGACCACTTCTCCAAGTAGTTGTAGTGATGCAACAGGTCTCATTATAAGCAGTTCAAAAACCCGAAGAAAAATGATAACACCGAAGTAACAAGGAGAAATACGGATCACATGACCTTGTTGTGCGCCCCCGATGTATACATTACTCTGCGGTTCTGAGCAGTCGTCAATTCAGGGGAATGATATATCAACATCTTCATTTCATCACACGCTTTCTAGTTATCATACACAGTCCATAATACACAAATGTTCCCAGTAAGTTGAAACGATAACACCAAAGTCACAAGTTGAAGCACTGATCATCTCTACGGATATAAACTCTGAAATAAGGATTAAGCCCGATCACGTGAACCTGTTGAGTGACCCTGATGTACACCTATTTCTCCTTTGATGGTTGCGATTATATCGGTATCATCATAACATTGTGTAGATGAAGTATTAACCAGAAGCACTTTACCATAAATCTTATCCGCACGGATGAAGATGTCAATAAGCAATATCATCTCACTCTCCAAATATTCTTCTCATGCTTCATCCCACTGAAAGCTGAAGTAATACATGCCACAAGTTGTCAAGAGACCATTTCCCCCAAGATGCTGGAATAATACGCTAGAAAAGGAGTTAAGACACTGATAGTCTCTGCGGTTGTGACATTTGTCTTCCTGGAATATCTTCAGTTAAGAAGTATAAAGCTCATCACGTGTATTCGTTGAGCGTTTAGATGTATGTCTCCTTCCTCCTTGCTGGATTTGATACCTCAGAATCAGCATCCCATTACACTTGAAATCTTGAGAGAAGAACAATATTGGCTCGGAAGTATCCTGTGAGAATCAACTGCTACAGAAACAACTCTTTCTGACTATCTTTACCAATCCTTAAGTAGGCCATTAAAGTGACCACTTGATGAAGTATACCCGATATCCCAAACTTGATACTGAAGTAGAATTCCTCGTTCTTGTGACTTATGCTTGCACTAAAGTGTGACAAAGAGCGGTGTAGAGAGTTCATGCAACATCGAATCCCTAAGTACTATATACTCTTCAACCAACCAACCATCGAGTATAAGACGTACATCACCTCTTGACTACCGACAACTACGAAAGAGTTGTGACACTCCTTAAAGTGATAGTTATTTTGAGATAATATAAATGAAGAATTACCCAAATAACTAGATATCCAAGTCTTCGTTATTGCAAAGGTTAAGAGCTCGAACAAGGATCATGAAGAATCGTCATGTTGGGTTTTGAAGTAATTCTACTTCTGGATGCTACACTGCTGCTAACTAGTCAAGTCTACTGCTAAGTGCAAAATCTCTACTGCTAGACAAGACTACTGCTGAAACTCTACTGCTGGAAGTATACTGCTGAGACTCTGCTGCCTATATGATAAGTTTGTGTACGAATATTTGTATTTATAGTATAGATATTATGTAATATTCTATAATGTTAGAAGATCATAGTCGTGTGTAGGAAGTTGTATGTAAGCCTGTAGGGTTCCTTGGTGTATAAAAGGAGATCCTAGGGTTAAACTAGAGTACGAATTATTCTAGCATTGTATTCACTTCAAGGTTGCAAAACCCTAGCACTATTCAGAGTGCTCGTATTCAATATATTGAAGTGTTTAGTTGATGATATTATTGTGTTTGTGTTCCTCTTAAGTTAATCAATAAATTCCGCATATTGATTAAGTTTGTCACAAGTCAGCTTCTATATATTGTTGTCTTGGTTTATCTAAGATAATAATACTAGATCAATTGCTCAACTGGGATCAACAAGTGGTATTAGAGCTTGTGATCTAGAAGCTGTGATCAAGAAGAACTCAAACATTCTCTCAAGTTCTGTCTGTTAACACATCTGAAGCAATGGGTGATGAAACTCATATGGTTACTGCCTCCAAGGTTCCTATGCTGAAGCAAGGTGAGTATGAGATATGGAAGATGAGGATGAGGCAATACATCCGGATGATTGACTACAAGATGTGGGATGCTATTGTCAAAGGTACTAAAACTTCAGTGACTGTTGATGGCAAGGAAGTTGGAATCAAGGGAAAGGAAGCTGATGATCTCATGAAATTGGAGATAAAAGCTCATAGTATTCTCCTGATGGGATTACCTAATGAATTTCAGGTTGACTTTGAACCCATTGATACTGCTAAGGAGCTTATGGAAGCTATAGAAACAAGATTTGGTGGCAATGATGCCACTAAGAAGGCTAGGAAGAATGCTTTGAAGCATCAATTTGAGAACTTCACTTCTATCAGTGGAGAAAATCTTGATGGTACTTACAACAGACTCCAAAAGCTTGTAAGTCATTTAAAGCTTCTTGGATACATTGTCCCTCAAGAAGATACAAATCTCAAATTTATTAGAAGCCTGTCACCTGAATGGAGCATGCAAACTGTTGTGTGGAGAAACAAAGCTGATTTTGATACAATGAGCTTGGATGATCTATACAACAACTTGAAGGCTTATGAAACTGAGTTGAAGGGTGCATCAAATTCGTCTACTTCATCATCAGCAGCTCAAAATATTGCTTTTGTTTCTACCAAAGGCAATACTTCATTAGAGGGTCACTCTGCTGCTTATGGTGTCTATACTGTTAGCACTAGTATCTCTGCTACTAGTTCTAATAACTTGGACACTGCAAGTGATGCTGCTCTGTGTGCATTCTTGGCTGATCTCACCACAGCTACTGAAGTTCTAAACCAAGATGCTGATCATATTGACTCTTATGATCTGGAAGAAATTGACATGAAGTGGCAAATGGCTATGCTGACTTTAAGGGCAAGAAAGTTCTTGAAAAGAACTGGAAGGCAACTTAAGTATAATCCATAGGGAAACATGGGTTTTGACAAGTTAAAGATGGAGTGCTTCAACTGCAATAGGAAAGGACATTTTACCAGAGAATGCAGAGCTCCCAAGAAGAATGTCAACACAACCAAGAAGGCTGCAGAAGAGTCAAAGCCAACTACTGCTTTGGTGTCTTGTGATGGTTTGGGAGATTATGACTGGAGTGACTTGGCACAAGAAGAACCAAACCATGGCCTGCTTGCAGTGACAACTACAGGGTATAACTTTGCTCTAATGGCTTATGCTTCTTCATCATGTGGCTCAGATTCTGAGGTATCACATGAATCTAATGAATCTTCTTGTTCTTTTAAATCATGTGCTGACACTATAGAAGAACTTAAGGCTAGGAATGAGAGTTTGATAAAAGAAGTTGAGATTCTGAGACTTGATAACATAGGTTATAAAGTAGGTATTGAAAATGTTGAAAGAAAACTTGACTATATGAAAGAATGTGAGATTGAGTATGTTGATAGGTTAAACATACAGGATGGAGAAATTGAAATTAAAAATGCTGAAATAGCAATGCTTAAAAGAAAGTTAGTTGAGGCTGAAAAAGCTAGAGATTTAGCTATTGAGGAAAAAGATAAGCACATTATTAGAGTTGATAAACAAAAGTATGCTACTTCTATTCTTAATGAACATGATAAAAACATAATTGAGTGTCAACTGATGAGAAAGCATAGTGGCATAGGATACAATGAGGTTCCACCTCCCATGAAAAGTGCACTTGCACCACCAGGGAAAGAACTGTCATTTGTAGATGTTGAAGGGCTTATAAAATCTGCAGGAGAATTTAGTAAGTCACTTAGTGTTATACCAGAGGTTGCAAAAATGAATTCTGATGCACCAATCATTGAAGATTGGGTGTCAGATAGTGAAGATGAATTAGATGAGCCAACCACTAGGTCAACACAAAGTTCTAATGTGTCAAAGAGTGCTGATAGGCTAACACAGTGTGCTAAAAAGGAAGAGGTTCCTCAAGTTGTCAAGCCTAAAATTAATCAGGATAAGTTTCTAAAACCTGTGTTAGGTCATGCTTTGTCTAAAAAGGTTGTTGAGTACCAAGAGATACCTAGAGATCATATGAAAAGGTTCAATAACAAGCCTAGGGGAAACCAAAGAAACTTCAATGGCCTAGTCTCAAACAGATTAGGAAATGAGTTTTATCTTAAAAAGAAGGCATGTTATAATTGTGGTAGTTTTGAGCATCTTCAAGCAAATTGTGCTAACTATCAAAAACCAGTTTGGAACCAATATACAAGAGTGAATCATCAAAACTTTTCAAAAAGAGATCACTCACCTCCCAAAAGAAATATGGTTCCAAGGGCAGTGTTACTGAGATCTGGTGCTACTAGATCTATTGTGACTGCTCAACCAAAAAGGCCTTTTCAAAATAAAACAACTGGGTCTGCTGCTACTTCAAGAGTAAACTCTGCTGCTAAGGCAATTTACTCTACTGCTGTGCCTAAAAAGTTACCAAATACAGTTGTTGGAAATCATTTTTATGCTGTAAAGGCCTCAGCTTGTTGGAGTTGGAAACCAAAATCAAATGCTTTAACTCAAGTTTCCAACAACAACAGTGCATCAATGGATCTTACTAAATATAACTATGTTGATGCACAAGGCAGATCCAAGTCAGTAATGGCTTGGGTCAAAAAGAGAAACTAATTTCTCTACTTTATGTGCAGGGCAATCTACAAGACAAGCTAAAAGACCAAGGAATTGTGGATAGTGGATGCTCTGGACATATGACTGGTGACATATCCCAACTTGAAGATTTTGTGCCTATTGATGGTGGATGTGTTGCTTTTGGTAATGATCCTACAGGTGGAAAAATTGTTGGTATTGGTACTATAAAAACAGGAAATTTGAATTTTGAAAATGTGATGTTAGTTAAAGGACTTAAGTTTAATCTCTTCAGTGTTTCACAAATGTGTGACAAAAGAAATTTTGTTCTTTTTACTGACACTGAATGTCTTGTCCTTTCTTCTGACTTTAAGTTACCAGATGACAAGTATGTGGTACTCAAAGTTCCAAGAAATGACAACATATACAGTGATCATATAAAGAACATAGTTCCTAGAAGAGATGTAACTTGTCTTTTTGCTAAAGCCACCTTTGACGAATCCAAATTATGGAACAGGAGACTTGGACACTTGAATTTCAAAACAATGAATAAATTGGTAAAAAGTAATCTTGTAAGAGGATTACCTTCAAAGGTTTTTGAAAATGATGAAACCTGTGTTGCCTGTAAAAAGGGTAAACAACACAGAGTATCTTTTAAGTCCAAAGTTGTGAATACTATTGATGAGCCTTTGCATTTGCTTCATATGGATTTATTTGGACCTATTTTTGTGAAAAGTCTGAATAAGAAGCAATTTTGTCTAGTTGTCACAGATGAGTTCAGTAGGTTTACTTGGGTATTCTTTCTAGCTACTAAGGATGAAACACCTGAAATTCTTAAGGAGTTCATTACTAGAATAGAAAACCTAATAAATCACAAGGTAAAGATAATAAGGTGTGACAATGGAACTGAGTTTAAGAATCATACAATGAATCAGTTCTGTGTGGGTAAGGGTATTTTAAGACAATAGAGTGTTGCTAGAACTCCTCAACAAAATGGTGTAGCTGAGAGGAGAAATAGAACATTGATTGAGGCTGCTAGGACTATGTTGTCAGATTCAAAATTACCTATACCTTTTTGGGCTGAAGTAGTGAACACTGCCTGCTTTGTGCAAAATAGGAGTAAGGTAGTTAAGCCTCATAATAAGACCCCTTATGAATTATTTCATGGTAAAAAGCCAATGATAGCATTCTTTAGACCATTTGGGTGTCCTATTACCATCTTGAATACCAAAGACCAATTAGGCAAGTTTGATGAAAAGGCTGATGAAGGTTACTTTGTTGGATACTCTGTCAATAGTAAAGCTTATAGAGTATATAATAAAAGAACTAGATTTTTGGAAGAAAACCTGCATATTGAGTTTAATGAGAATAAAACCAATAGTGCAGGAATTGGACCAGAATGGCTGTTTGATATTGATATGCTAACCAAAACCATGAATTATGAGCCAGTGTTTGCAGGAATGGATACTAACTCTCTTGCAGGTAATCAATCAAATGACTCTGCTGCTAAGGAAGCTGTTCCCAAAAGGAGTTTGTGTTGATTGAAAAATTGAGCCTTGGACCAAATATTTCTCCTACACAGGAGGAAAGGAGCTCACAAGATGATGTTGTCCAAGATTCTCCTAAAGGAAGTGAGGGAGAACCAAAAGTCAATGAAGTGGTGGAAAAACCTAAGGAAACTACTTCTAGCAGCAGTTTTCATAACTCTACTGCTAATGAACACTCTACTGCTGGAACTAGCAACACTACTGTTACACACAAGTTTCCAACTTTTGATTCACAGGGTATATCTCTTGCTGATTCACCATACCCTGATGATTCCACTACACCTGGTTTGACAGAGATCTATTCTGATACTGATGATGAGGCTCTTGATCCTCAAATCTTTGGAGCTTCAGCAGATGTTACTAATTTGGAATCTAATATTCCAGTTAGTCCAACCAAAACTATAAAAGTTCACAAAGTTCACCCCAAAGAAAACATTTTGGGTGATCCATCATCAACTGTGCAAACTAGGAGGATGACTAAAGAGCAAAAAGATATCTTACACAAAGCTTTCTTTGTAAGATCTCTTCATCAAAGAAACAGTCATAAAGATCTGCAAAACTGTCTATTTGCTTGTTTCCTATCACAAGTTGAACCCAAAAATGCCTATAAAGCATTACAAGATTCAAGCTGGGTAGAAGCCATGCAAGAAGAGCTTCTTCAATTCAGATTACAAGAAGTTTGGACCTTGGTGGATTTGCCTAATGGAAAAAGGGAAATTGGTACTAAATGGGTTTTTAGGTGTAAAAGAGATGAAAGAGGAATTGTGATCAGAAACAAAGCAAGGTTGGTTGCTCAAGGATACACACAACAAGAAGGTATTGATTATGATGAAGTGTATGCACCAGTGGCAAGAATTGAGGCCATAAGACTATTTTTGGCTTACGCTTCATACAAAGATTTTGTTGTATATCAAATGGATGTTAAAAGTGCTTTTCTGTATGGGGAAATCAAGGAAGAAGTTTATGTGACCCAACCACCTGGTTTTGAAGATCCAGATTTTCCTGAAAAAGTTTACAAGGTTGAGAAAGCACTATATGGATTGCATCAAGCTCCCAGAGCATGGTATGAAAAGTTATCAACTTATTTGCTGGATTATGGATATGAAAAGGGTAAAATTGATAAAACCTTATTCATCAAGAAGAACAAAGGTGATATTTTGCTGGTTCAAGTATATGTTGATGATATCATTTTTGGATCTACTAACAAAGCTATGTGTGAGGAGTTTGAGAAGATCATGAAGAATAAATTTTCTATGAGTTCCATGGGTGAACTTACATTTTTCTTGGGCTTGCAAGTGAAACAACTGCATGATGGTATATTCATCAGCCAAGATAAGTATGTGGCTGACATTTTAAAGAAGTTTGGATTTGAAGATGCCAAGCCTGCAAAGACAACTCATGAGAAAGATAAGCCATTGATGAATGATGAGTATGGCAAAGAGGTGGATGTTCACTTGTACAGGTCAATGATTGGTTCATTGATGTACCTTACAGCTTCAAGACAAGATATTATGTTTGCTGTATGTGCTTGTGCAAGATATCAAGTCAATCCAAAAGAATCACATCTTATTGCTGTAAAGAGAATCTTTAGATACTTAAGGTATCAACCCAAATTAGGGCTTTGGTATCCTAAGGATTCACCATTTCATTTGGAAGCATACTCAGACAGTGATTATGCTGGGGCTAGCTTGGATAGGAAATCCACAACAGGAGGTTGTCAATTTCTGGGAAGCAGATTGGTGTCATGGCAATGTAAGAAATAAACTGTGGTGGCAAATTCTTCAACAGAAGCAGAGTATGTAGCTGCTTCAAGTTGCTGTGGTCAAGTACTTTGGATGCAAAACCAATTGCTGGACTATGGGTACAATTTTATAAACACCAAGATTTTCATTGACAATAACAGTACATTGTGCATCATCAAAAATACTGTTTTTCATTCTAAAACAAAACATATTGAGATAAGACATCATTTTATCATAGATTGCTATGAAAAGAAACTAATTCAAGTTGTTAAAATTCATACTGATCTAAATGTTGCTGATCTACTTACTAAACACTTTGATGTGGGTAGATTTCAGTCTTTAGTTGCAAGTATTGGTATGAGAAATCTTTAAAAAACTTATCTCATTGTGTTTTTGTAAAGTTTTGAAAAAGTATTTTGCACTGTTATTGGTCTAACAAGTTTGTTTCTACTGCTGATTACACTCTGCTGCTAATACTCTACTCTACTGCTAGAGTATGAATTAGCAGTATAGTCCTCTGTTTGTATTTGTGTTTCGGACTAATCTTTTGCAGGGAAAGTTTAAGTGTTAATGATGTTCTTTTGAGCTAATGGACATTCAAAGATTGCACTGAAGAAGAACAGAGATAATTCATTAGTTATTCAAAGGATGATCATTACAAGCAAAAGAAGATTACAAAAAGCTTTCAAAACACAAAAGGAAACATTCACATAACCCTAAACACCTATCACATGGGACGTTTCCCTTTGGCCTTGGAGTCTCTTTTCTCCTGTTCTTGGGCAACATTGGCAAGAGCATCTCTCAAGGATTGGGAATCTGGCATGGTTCTGTTTCTTCCTATGGACTGAGTTGCCATATCCCACACTCTTGGACAAAC
>LBNU01006600.1:18303-30861 GCA_014162995.1 Artemisia annua | reverse complement strand
CCGCACCTATCTTTTATTTCTAAGTTATGTTTTGTTTTTATTTCATTTTAGTTACGATAGTTTAAGATTGAGTCGAGTCTTGGCTTGGCAACGCCACTTGTATATGTAACTAACCAAGATGATTGACTAGCCACCAGTAAACTATCCCTTATCCAACCAAACCGTGTTTTTCCATATCCCTAAACCTCCCGTTATAACCCTTTTGTAAAGCCCTCTTTGATAGTTATCCTAGGTGCTTACGCCTATGTGGAGAAGGTTTCGATCCTCTCTCAAGCCTATGGTAATCTATTTACTATGTCAGGTAGTGAGTGATATTATCCATTTCCTTACATTATATTTACATATTATCAACCGAGAGATGTGAGTATCCAAACACTACATGAGAGGTGCTAGTATATTTTCTCCGTGCTTATTTTGAGTAAAGTGGAACGACTAATTATTGTAATTACTTTTATGTTCGCATTAAATGACCTCTAACTTGTATGTTAATTGGAATAAAAGCGCATTTGCTTGAGGACAAGCAATTCTCAAGTGTAAGGGTATTTGATGAGACGAAAAATGTTACGTTTTTAGGGGTCAGTTTGAGTCCTAATTCGTATATTATTTGATCGGATTTCATCCAAAGTCGTTTCTTTTCTCATTTTAGGTACTTTTGAGGAGAAAATCACAAAAGAAGCATTTTCGGGCGTTTTCGGAGTGAAAAAGTGCGGAAAACAACAAAATCTCAAAAGACCCTAAAAGTGCACAGAAGGTGACGGCGTCACAAGCTCCAACGTGACGACGTCAGGAACAACTGAAGTGAAGAATTGGAAGTTACTCATGACGGGCCAGAGAGTTTCTAGCCTATTTTGGTGATGGCGTCAGGAAAGGCCGTCAGATCTGGAACAAGGCGGCTTGACGACGTCAAGAAGGCCATCACAAAACCCTAATTGTCGGCGTGACGGCGTCAGAGCTTGGGCTGACGCCGTCAGCCCGTATAATCTATATATATAGAACGATTATTCTTGTTTTAAAGAGAGGAACTTGGTGGAGAACTTAAGGGTTAAACCCTAGCTCGTGTATCACACAACTTAGAGGGTACTTTTACCCCTCTAACTTGCATGTTTAATCTAAGATAAGTCTTCATTCAATCCATACAATATGTCTATGTGTTGTATGATTTATGTTTGTGCTTTTCTTTTCTTTAACATGCTAGGCTAGATTAACTTGTGTTTGCTTAGATCTAATGAAAACTATCTATAGATTATCCTGTGATGTGTATGTTGTGATTGTGATTTGGATGAATGTTTCATCTACGTTAGACTTAAGAAAACTGGCTAACCTCCTATACGGTAACAAGCTTGAACGTCTTAGGAAACGTGAATCGTATGTGCGTTAATCGATTTTAAGGTAGTATTTCATGCGTAGGTTGCTATCGGTGAGCTTATGATAGGATACTTGACGTATCGTCATATAGTGAGGTAGGAGCTTATAGAGTTAGGGAATTGAACGCACTCCCTACGACTTGTTAGGAATACACCCGTCATCCACGCAAACTCAACATACTAATTACATGGTAAAAGATAGTTAGGGAGTAATGAAATCTAAGTAAACACTACTTTCCCCACCATTGTTTTCTCAAAACTTTAATTTAATTTGCATAAGTAGATACTTGGGTTAGTTGACTAGCAACTAATTCCGCCCACTCCTTCAAAACCGAGATTTTACTGCTTTCATAAAAACATAAAAATACAAAAATAATCATCCTCCACCCTTAGACCTTAATTAGAGTAGTCTTTAACCTAACGAACACTATTCCCTGTGAGAGAACGATCAATCCCCCGGTACTTGCCACTACACTATATTACATCGGTCAGGTACACTGCCTGGTGGGGATTGTAAGCCTCTTGAGATCCCTTGAGAGGTAAAAAAAAGTGCGTAAGCAATCCCTACGCATCACTTATCCATTCTAGGATGTATCAAATACCTTGCATAATTGATTTCCTCATGCTTCCTTCCAATGGAACCTATAACTGGTCCGCAAAGTACAATCCTCCAAATTCATTCCTTTCCATTAGCTGATCTAAACCATATAATCATTCTTCTTACATGTTCTACTAGTGGAACCCATATTTGATCTAGGAAATATAGTCCACCATCCTCCTTTCTCTCCATTTGTTGATCTAACCCACGCAGCATCTCAGCCATAGCGTTCTCATCCTTGAGAGCTTCCTCTTGCTATGCCAATATCTTACTCTTAATTCCTGACTGCAACGTCGTGCTCATAGCTCGCACACGTTTAAGCTTAATCCTCTCCTTCCTACCCAATGCATCAGCCACCACATTCGCTTTTCCACGATGATAGCGAATTTCGCAATCATAATCACTAAACAGTTCAATCCATCTTCTTTGGCGCATATTTAGCTCCTTCTGGGTAAAAATATATTGAAGACTCTTACGATAAGTGTAAACAATACTCTTCGTGTCATACAAATAGTGTCTCCAATTCTTGAGAGCGATTACAACCGCACCAAGCTCTAGATCATGAGTGGTATAATTCTTCTCATGGATCCTGAGTTTTCGGAAAGCATAAGCTATCACTTTCCCTCTCTGCTTTAGTACACAACCAAAACTTTGATTTGACGCATCACAATACACTACGAAATCATCTGGTGTGTCAGGTATACCAGAACAGGTGCATTACACAAATTATCCTTTAATGACTGAAAATCCATCTCTTGCTCATTTCCCCAGTCATACTTCTTATTCTTCTGAGTCAACATAGTGAGGGGCTTAGCAAATTTTTAAAAAATTCGCTATAAATCTTCTGTAGTACCCTGCTAATCCTAAGAATGAGAGTATCTCAGACGGCGTCATAGTAGCCTTCCAATTCTTGACAGCTTCAATCTTACTAGGATCCACATGTATACCTTCACTATTCACCACATGTCTAAGAAAATGTACCTCCTGTAACCAATACTCACATTTCGAGAACTTGGCATACAACTTCTCATTCTCCAACAAACCAAGTATCAACTTCAGATGTTCTCCATGCTCTTCCTTCGTCTTAGAATAGATTAAGATATTGACAATTAACACACACACGAACTTACCCAAATAAGGCTTGCAAACACGATTCATTAAATCCATGAATACCACAGGTGCATTAGTCAACCCAAATGGCATCACCGTAAACTCAAAGTGTCCATAACGAATCCCTAAAGCTGTCTTCGAAATATCCTCCCCATACACTCTTAACTGATGATAACCAGAACGCAGATCTATCTTTGAGAAAAATCGAGAACCTTGCAACTGGTCAAAGAGATCATCAATTCTAGGAAGAGGATATTGATTCCTAACCGTTAACTTGTTCAACTCCCGATAGTCAATACACATTCGGAACGAACTATCTTTCTTCTAAACAAACAATACAGGTGCTCCCCACGAGGAATGACTAGGTAGAATAAACCCCTTGCACTCGTAGTACATCGCCATTCTCTAAAGGGATACAAACCACCTTTTCATGGCATATTACTCCAGCCTTATGCCTAACCAACCAATTTATCCCTATCACCACATCAAAACTCCCATGTCCAAAAAGATATCAAATCAACCATAAAAGAAATACCCTTTAACACTATAGTACACCCACGAATAACTTTATCAACCTTTACTCCTCTACCACAAGCTATTTCAATCGCAATAATCATCAAGCGAACTCATACCCGTGAACACTCACGCAAATACATTGAAAACCAAGCGAAGAATGTAAAGATTCATTCGTACAACGGTCGAATTAAGATCATAGAAAACATCGATACTATCAGTTCGCAAAACAGGTCACGAAAACCAATTGGTGTGTAAATGAGGGGTTAAATATCCGCACCAACTTATCACGAACCAATTGTACTCGAAGAACAATATAATATTCATTCGCAGAATAAATGCAAGAAATAACCAGAGAAACGAACCAGTATCCAACAGAAATGAATCCGATTGACCAACACCTATCACGACGTCGAATAGAAAGAATATGGCATCTGTACCATCATGGTACGAATAGGGATGCCATCCAGAGAATTAGGTATACAAACGGAGAGTCTAGCAAATGAATCAACTTAAATGTCACCACATTAGTACCAACAGATAATTGAGGTATCAGCATATGATAGGTAGGATGGAATCTTACCACCTATACCTCAACATATAACTACTGCCCACACGGTTAAGATAATACTTCTCTAACCATACAGCCATCATCAACTTCATATCACATAACATTTACCACAACATATAACAACAAACATCAATCAATGTAATCATGGTCACAAGTCCACGTGTGTGATACCCTTATAATTATGTTCGCAACCATAGTTATAAGGCCTATTCCACATGCATACTTACTTCCAAAACCACACATCTTAATGATAACGCACATATATACCACATAGCACCTAATAAACATCACAATCCATGCTATCATACTTGCAAGTCCACTTGTGTTGTGACGTATGTATAGTTATGTTGGCCACCATAATTATCTATGCCCCCTTTCACAAGTGTACTCCCTCCTATGACCGCACTTCATGCAAACAATCATCTCACATGGAACAATTCCAACAATCACTTAAACACTATAATCAAAATAACTGAGATAAGATCGATACAATACTCAAGAGTAAACGTGCTCCAACATGGCTCCAGACGGAAAAAGACAATATAAGAATTCCAAAACGTGAAAAAAACAAAAGACGTCGCTCAACGGCTCAAACTCCATTCTCGCACTTGCCTCCCCACTCAGATCGGTTAAACTTACTACTCGCTGCGGACTCTAGTTCCGAATCCACACCATTCCATCCTAACTCCCCTTCATCTTTACTCAACCACCCATTCCTGTTTCCTACATGTTGAGGTAGTCGACAACATGCAAAACCATCTCTATTTATTTTTTCCAATTCCTTATGATTCACAAGTGCATACAAATCACGAGATTTAGACTAAACCACTCCCCCATCTTCAAGGAATTGGGGACACTTTCTAGGGTACTTAGTGGTGAAGCCTTCCTTATCGGCCACCTACGTCTCGTACCTTTCTATCTCCTTTCCATCCACATTCTCTAAGGTTAACTTCTCTTCAATTGCACACGGAAGCATGCTAGCAGGAACTAGGATCCTTCTCTTGATCCGCTTCATCCTGCCAACTCTCTTGCAACCCCGTAGCGACAACAACGGTCCAACGAAGCATCTTTCGTGCAAAAGGTGCTATACTATAAATGACACACACTATACTAAGTATCGAGAAACAACGGACGTCCAAAAACTCAAATAAACGTCTCATATATTAGGAAAATAGACATGTAACATACTATATGAGGGACTCCTAGGTTATAGTCTAGGTTAAACCACATAATTCTCTATAACCAAGGCTCTGATATCAATCTGTCACACCTCGCCAAGGCGGAAACGCGAGTGTGTAACTTAATGGATATCATCACAACACATGGTGTCTATATAGAGAAATACTACATGCACATAAATAGAGCAAAGTACAAACATGAAGTGTTGTAACAAAATCCCAAAATAAAATAACCAAATCAAACCTTCAAAGGTAACTTCCACAAAGTCAAACAAATTCATATCCAAGCATATATATAATACACTCTCAAATGCAACTAAAGTCTCTTCTAGTCGCTTCCTTCTATCTTATCCTTAGAATGCTCACCTGAAAATGATGCTTAAAACGTCAACATAATGTTGGTGAGATTCATAGGTTTAAGACACACGATATCACACAAGGAAACCAGTTCACTGTGATTATAAAATATAGCTGGACGAATAAATATAGTTATCATATAAGCTAACATGCAATCACACAATGAAAGGAAACCATTGGGACGGAACGTGCCTCCCGCTCCAATATTGGCATCAATTAGGTCAATGCGCGAGCAACAGGATAAGCATCCTCCCAATTGAACCACTGATATACAACCATTGGGACAGAACATCTCCCCCGCTCCAATACTGACATCAATTAGGTCGCATGCGCGAGCAACATGATAAGCATCCTCCCAATTGAGTCACTGATATGCATGCCCGATAATTCACGATAATCCACGATAATCTCATCACACCATATAATCATCACACCGTAATAATCATCACACATAGCATTCATACGATAACATTATAAGTCCAAGCTTTTAGACCACATATAATCACAGTAACTCAAATCATTGAATACAAGCATCATTCCCATCCCAAGTTTAAAACAAAGTAAAAAGTGGGACTATGAACTCACCTCAACTTTGCAGCTTCCACAAACACAATTCACAAATCTATATAACACAAACAAGTTCACGTTACACATGGCCAAGCTATAAGCTATAACCCATGTAATACTCATATGATGGATGCCTAAGGTTCATATGACCCACCATGGATCTCCTAGACTCCATACTAAACACCACCAATCACTAACGTTTACTAAATCCCTTGCACTTATAATTTCAAAAAACGCAGAATTTTGGGGTAAATTCACCCACATAAAATAATAACAATTAAAGCTCAACAACTCACACAAAAAATTTATCATAGTCTCTCATAAGCATACAAGCTAATCCTAGAAGGCCATGGTCTAATAACACACACAAGTACCCATAAGAAAATCAAACTTGACAACTATCCAGATTCGGATCTGAACGCACACCAAAAAGTTTTAATCAAAATAAAATACTTCTACAACTTTTTATCGCGAATCCTTTTCGTGGGAGTCTAAGATAACCCTAAACCCAACTTTCCCAGAAGGGCTAACCTAGATTCCACTTTTTCCACCACAAATCACTATCAAACTTATACCCAAATTCTGTCCCGGTTTAACAGCTTTGATACCTTATCTTTGAAAAATCAAAAGACTCTTCCGGACCTCGAAATCAATCGTGGTCGGACGTTTTGGAAAGCTCTTTCACTGAACTATAATTTAGACTCAATTCATGATCTAACTCATCTTCATGTATTAAATATCTTCGTATCTTTACAGCACTATGTTTCTGTCCAAACCCTAACTCATTAACTAACGCGTTTTATGACCAGATCTCTTTACCAATCATAAAAATATCATTAACCAATGATCCCAACATGTTTAGCATCATTAATTTACAAAAGTTTACAAACCCTAGATCCATCATAACTTGTATTACATGAATCAAATCAATAATTAAACAATTAAGGGATTACTAGGCATACCTTAGGCTTGTTTTCTTCAGAAAATTGAAACCCTAACTTTTCCTGCTTCTCTTGGTTCGACCCTAGACTCCCAAAAACGTTTTTAGGGTGTTTTTGGTTTGTATTTATAATACCCTATTAATATTCTAAATAATCATTTATTTAGGAATTGTAATTGGACTAAAATTTGGTTTCCTTTTTCCCTTAAAACCCTTTTGGCCGAATTTTATCATACACATACATATTTTATATATTTTTTATTAAATTTATTTATTACACTTAAAACCTTATACTTTTCATATTTTATGTGCTCCCATAACGAAACCTAACGTATTTCGCGATAAACCTTAGTTTTTACGATGACTCGGAAAATAATCATTTTCAAAATATCCAAAAATAGAATTTCACACTCTTTATAAATATAACTTATAAAAACAATCTCCTCATAACTTACTAACGCTCAAACACTTGAACGCAAACTTGTTACGCAAAACCACAAAACACGAAAACTACACAAGTCATTTCTACACCACAAAGGCGATCAAAATGAACTTATCCCAACAGCAACATTACTCAACTCACCACAATAACACCACACTAAGGGATTTAGTGACAACATTCTTACTTATCACACATATATAATACATATCTCACACATATACCACACCATAACACTTAATTCACACCAAACAAAGTTAAATGATTTGAGATTATTAGTCAAACTAATCTGCTAAAATCACGGTTGTCACAGGTGGGAATAGTAGCAGAAGTGGTTGAAATATAGGCAGAGATGGTGGAAATAGTAACAGAGGATGTGCAACTAGTGGAAGAAGTGGTGGAAATAATAGAAGAAGAGGTGCAACTAGTGAAAGTGGTGGTAGGAATAGTAGCAGAGGAGGTGCAACTAGTGGAAGAGGGGGTGAACAACTAGTTTGGGAGAAATAACATATGATGGACACTTAACATCTAAACATGTATATAAAATAGTTTAAATAGTTATTAATGTGTTTTATACAATATAAAGAGTAACTAATGTGCAACTAAAACAGGAATATCAGTTGAGTTTGGATGAATAAGCATTTAGAGAAACAATGAAAGAACAAGCAAGGATTGAAAAGAGTATTTGAACAGGCACATGCAAGAAGGGGAGTGGGAGGCTAGGATGGATTACCTTAATCCAATGCATTAGATAGAAGAAGATAATGACGGAACAAGAGATGGTGAAAAAAGTGTGATTCATAGTAACCCTTCTCAACCAACCCAATAGTCTGTGATACATGCATCAGTTGATACAACTTCACTTGATGCAGCAACACATGGGAAAGGTAAAGTTGTTGCAGCAACACATGGTGAAACACAAGAACCACTTGATGCAACAACACATGGGAAAGGCAAAGCTGTTGATGATACAACAGAACCAGCACAACCAAAAAAGAGAAGAACATGTAAAAGTAGCTGCAACAAGCATATGTAGATGCTCAAAGGATTTACGTGAAGCACAGTGGGAGATCAGAAAGAATAAAAAACCAGCAGATGAGCAAGGCTTATAACTTTAACCATTTGGGAACATGATCAACTCCTAAAATGGCATTTGATGTTTTTGGATATGATTAGATTAATGATTAGGAACTATCTGTAGTTTAACTATGTTTGTAATTGATGATTAGGAAGTTAAACTACATGTTTCATGGGTTTTCTTTTGGACAGTATTGGTGGACAAAGGCATGCAGACACAACTTTTGTGGTATCTTTTATAAAGTACTTTGATATGGCTTTGAAACCGGGGTAGCAAGAATCGACTCTTGTACTCCTTTCATACCCTTTGCGTCCCTAAACAGCCTCTTTTTAGGAACATCAGAATTAGATGACTTAGGGTCATCTATTGCATCAATTTTATCCACTATTGAAACACAATCATAAGTACGTTTGGTAGTACTCCCTCCTGGACTTCCAATCGTGTTTCTATCACCCACATTAGGGCTATTTGCACATTGATGGCTTGGATCCTTAGACAGACAAAACCAATACCTCCACCTTTATCCTTCTCTCTTGTTACCCCTATCACAAATATATCCAGGTCAATCGACCCTCAAACCAACATCCCAACCACATACACGATTGCACCAGACCCTAACGCTAGGGTGTGAAAACGTAGAGGGGGGGGGGTGAATACGTTACCGTTTAAAAACTTTATTACTTGTTGTATCAAATGTCCATTTTTAGCTTGTTCTAATATGAAAGATGTTACTTGTAGTTTATGACTAACATAACTTAAAACATGTTATCACACAAGTACAATCAACAAGTCACAACACAAACAATCACATAATGCAAACATCAAAGTAAAGCAATAAGTAAAAGGAAATTGCAAACCGTCCACAACACGAGTATTTATCGTGGTTCGGCTACAAGGACTCTTTTCCTTGCCCTACGTCCACGCCCCGAGTACCCAACTCGAGAGTTACTTCACTAGATCAACAACCTCCCTTCTTGGCGGAGAAAACCTTACACGTCGCTTACAAGATTACCGACACTAAGCTAGATGTCGAGTTCTTTTACAAGGGTACAACCACTCCCGTCGTCGCCTATACAATATTTCCGACACTAAGCTAGATGTCGAGTTCTTTACCAAGGGTACAACCACTCCCGCTATGTTTTGTGGCCCAACATAAAAACCTTGTGTTTTATGGCACAAACACATAAACCATCTAATCTATATTGAGATGATACAAAGATGATCCATGACATAAAAGTCTAATGGATATGCATGCCTAATCTACATGAACTTCTTGAATAAGAAGTCTTCAACCATTGAGGATGTCAAGTGCCCTTGAATCTTCATATGTTGGAATGCTTTAATGAATGACGACTTCAAGATCTTGTAACCTTCTTGGTTGATCATGAAGTATGATATGCTTACAACAATGATGAATGTTAGCAACATTATGATCATTATGTAAAGGGTGATCTACATGGTTTCCTACTTATCTATGTGTGTGTGTTTTTTCATCAAAAAACTAAGTAAAACTTGAACTTCTATTTATAGGCAAAACTAGTAAAGAAGTTTTCCAAAACCATGTTCTATAAACCATGTTCCAAAACCATGGATTACTATTAGAGTCAACATTGACAAGACATATGCATATACTTGAAACTAAGTGTTGACAAGACAAGACTATGACAAGACAAGACATATGCATATACTTGAAACTAAGTGTTGACAAGACATATGCATATATGTGTTTCCTAGTCAACTTACAAGGACTATGACACATCTTACAAGTTCTTTGACCAAGTTATTTTCTAAAGATGTTTCCAAGTTAACTACAATCTATGACACATCTTAAATGATCTATGACAAAGATATTTTTCATTTTATGAAAAATACATTTAGACAAATGTATATACTAACTTAAAAAGGTAAGTTACTTGTATATGAAAAATATATTAGTTAGCTATATAATATTTAGTAAGTTACTAAAAATGTTTTATGTACTTATATTGTTATAAGACACATTTTTATATATTGTAAACTTACTAATATTATTTAGACACCTAATGTGGCACTTATTTTATTTGACACCTAAAGTGCACTTTGACACCTAAAATACTTAAAGGCCCTAAAAGTATTTTAGTCATTCTAAATGGTTGGTCAAGGGGTTTGATCATAATGCTACATAACAAACATGTACGAACCTGTGTTGTAGCATACGATAACTCGAGACGTTGAGAGATATTGAATGTTTGTTGAGACAAAGTATGATTACAAGTAACTTGTACATTTTACGTTATGTATCAAGTTATACGTTTGTCATCAATCAAAATAAACGAGACTGTATAGATTAAATATCATAATATTTGCACTAACAATCTCCCCCTTTTTGATGATGACAAAATATGCAAACATGATAGAACATAAAATGTAAAAGGTTACTTGTGTCCGTATTACTTACTTGTATCCGCAACACACCTTCTACATTTCCTTCTCCGTTTACACTCTTCTCCCCCTTTTGTCAAAACAAAAAGGGGTGTGTCCTTGGAGTTAACTTAATTTCTCCCCGAAATGGCGAGCTTGCATCATCCCTAGTGAAGTTAATTCTTTAACTCCAATTACTAAGGTTGTTAGCGGATCCATGGATCAAATTAAGTTCCTTGACCTACATCAAGGTTAGTGTTGTGCAACATAAAAATTATACAAAAAATGCATGATGAATGAAATACATGTTGGACTATGTTGACTTATCTCTTTCTTTTTGTCGAAACACAAAAGTGTGTCGAAGAATGAGAATAAAGATGAATGTGTGCATGCTTCCCCTAGATTGTAGCTCCCCCTTGATCAATACTCCCCGTTGCTAGGGTCCCAACGTATATGACACAAGAAATAAGAAAGCTACAAAAACAAAGGTTAGTGCATGATTGTAACCCTCCCTTGATCAATACTCCCCGTTGCTAGGGTACCAACGTATATGATGCAAGGATAAGAAAGCTACAAAAACAAAGGTTATTGTATGATTGACTCCCCCTTGATCAATACTCCCCGTTGCTAGGGTACCAACGTATATGATGCAAGGAACCCTTGTGAGGGTTCCGTCTGATCCGCTGGGCCATTTCTGGGTTTCCAGAAAATTGCATTGGCGGAACCCTCGTGAAGGTTCCGCCTGATCCGCCAGTTCCCAAAAATGAGGCAGTCCGATATTTTAAGTGCCGAGACGATTTTCAAATTTTTCAACAACTCCTAAAAACACAAATATAACTCATATCTGATTAGGAACTGTAAAAATTAGACTTAAAAACACGCTTACCATTGGAAACTCATGTGTATAGCTAATGCTATATCGAAAGATATGGATAGAACATATCGACTCATGCAATCCTAAAATTCACAACTTGAGGGATAAGCAACGAATATGACTTTATCATCTACCAAAGATGATGTATCTTGCCATAATGCATGCTTGAATGGAATTGAAAAGAGGTGATAACAATAAGCACCTATGAACAAGAGTTCACATGAAAAGAGTACTAAAAATACTAAACACCTATATCAGGATGAAAATACATTCAATAAGATGCGAGAGTGTTGATTAGCACCAACGTGTTGAGAATGAGAGTTTGATTAAAATATCGTTTGCACTTACAATGACTGCATGATATGTTCGAGGAAGGAAAAGGATGGAGATCCTATGATGGTGTTCTAGACAATGAATTGTGAAGTCCTAGTTTTGAGATAATCCTAGACTCCATTGGTTGTGTTGTGGGAGATGGAGAACTTTGTCGAACATATGATGTGTTTTTCGCTTGATGAGGTATTGGGTGAAAAGGGCTTGAAGCACTTGTGATTTAGTGAACCGACCTTTTT
>LBNU01006597.1:21063-37167 GCA_014162995.1 Artemisia annua | reverse complement strand
ACCTAACAAGTGGTATCATTCGCCTAGGGATATTAGAGGTTGTTTTTAGATTAGTTTGGGTAGTATTTGATCTCGTTTTATTCATATTAGGGCTCGTTATTTTGTGTTTGGTACTCGTAGGGATTAGTTTTAGTGTAGTATAGTTTTATATTACATTAGAATAGGTAAAACTTTCGTTTGGTACTCGTTTGGTTAATTTGGTCAGTAAGGTTTTTGGGTATTTGCGAGTAAGCACATTAGGGATTTGCGAGTAAGAATTTTTTTGTGGTTTCTGCGAGTAAGGAGAATTAGGGTTTTGCGAGTAAGGAAAGTAGAGTATTTTCTGCGAGTATCAAGGGTGAAGTTTGCGAGTATCAAAGTCAAATTTTTGCGAGTATCACACTATTGATCTTGCGAGTATCATTTTGGCGAGTAAGCCCTGGTTTCCTTATCGTTTTGCAAGTAAGGATTTCTCTCTTGCGAGTATTGAAAACCTCATACTTTGCGAGTATCAACTTTTCTTGCGAGTAGGAACTCAAAACTTGCGAGTATCATATTTCCTAAGGTTTCTTGCGAGTATCAAGGTGTTTGCGAGTATCATATACTTCTAGATCTTGCGAGTAAGGAATCAAAAGTTTGCGAGTAAGAAAAAGTTTTGCGAGTAAGGAAGTTTATTTGCAACTTTTGGACTTTCGTCTCGACACTCACAACTAATCTACAACAACAACCTACATTTTATCCTTTAAAGATCCGTTCAAGCATAATCAATCACATAGTGGTATCAGAGACAGGTTGTTTTGGCATATAGGGTTACACTATTAAAATTAAATTTTACGCCTAGATACACGCCTAATATTTATTTTAATTTTCCGTTGCGATTATTATAATTATTTTCTTTAATTTTATGGTTAAATTTTTAATATGGTAAAGATATGCAAATCTTTATCATAAATAAAATAAAGAAAATATTTATGCTAGATCTTGCATTTAATATTAAAAGTTAATATAAGATTAAAAGAGGAAAATTACTAGTTAATATATTGTTTCTTCCTTTAATTTATTTATTTAGGATAGTAAATCTTTCTATTTGTTTAAAAGATCTACAGATTTATTTTTGGAAACTAAATCTTCTATTTTGGGAAATTAAATCTTTTATTTATGGTAACTAAATCTTTTAATTTTGAAAAATTGATCTTTTAATTTTTAGATTTATTTGATTCCTAAATTCCGGCTATAAGACCTACGCAATCATTTTTTTGATGCATGTGGCGATCTAGGTACTGAGATGAAAACCTATTGAGTGTCTTAGTTCTCGGATTTTTACTTGTTACTAGCTTTCTTTTAATGTCTTTATAATTATTATGTTCCTTATTTGCTTATGTGTTTAGGATTTTATACATGTTTACACGCCTAAAACATAATGATACGGATTAATAATTATGATGTAAGATGACATTAAAATGGTCTTTGATTTTACACGCCTAACATATATATTCATTGTGACATGCTATGTGTTTTGTGGAAAATTGTTTTATGAAACCATAAGAACCTAAAACTATTGAAACAAGTTTTTCATGAATTTAAAAACTGGTCGCTATGATCACTATAGTGTCATTACTAAAGGTTTTTAAAATTAGTGCTACAAAGTTGTTTGCATGCTTTTTGTACACGCCATTTTAACACTTTATGTGTATACCCCTATGTGTAAATTTTAAGTCTATGCCAGCCAACCAAGAACACGTGCATTTGGCTTGACCTCTTTGGTCAGACCTTAGGGCCATTCCAACCCATGGCGACTTTTACTCATTGGTCAGACCTTTGGTGATCGTTGCACGTTCTTGCGTGGTCGACTTATTTCGAGTATGCTTGGTCAGACCTTGGACCCGAGGCATAAGATGAGACTAAACATGCTCATGACATTATTACTTGTCTACTAATGTCTTGAACGGTCTCAAAAATTCTAAGAGTTGCATTTTATGCAATTAACGCTCGTCGCTTACCTCTTGCCCTACTTGTTTACACGCTGGTCAGACCTCCGGTAATAAGTGGGAGGTCAAGTTGGATCTTAGTCTTATTAGTAATTAATTGGGTAGTTAATTCTTTTAAGAAATTAATTATCGAAAATACTAAAATCGAACTTTCTATGTTCTAATATAATTGTGTTATTGCAACATAATTCGTAAACAAAAGTTTGTTTTATTTAAAAGACGAACAAAGTCTCTTTTCCTAGCTAGAAGAGTGAGACATATTCCTATCTTTTCTCCTTAGTTGACAAACTAAGATAGGACTACAATTGTTAAACTCATTGATAATCTTTCATTACCCTTTTCTGGTCCTGAAATAATTGAAAGATAATATATTTTGTGTAACTAGAAAACATTTTGTCTAGAGCTACCAAAATAAATGACACTTTGCACTTGTCATGATGTATGAGTTTAAACTGCAAAGAGTAAAGAAATTACTAGCGCATTAGCTAGGTTTTTTCTTTGATTTCCACTATTCCTTACAGTGCTAAATACCCTTGGGGCTATTTAGACAATAAGGAAGGAATTGCATGCTAAATATTCAAGTTAAATGAAAGCATGAATGGCTAGTCCCTCATCTACACAAGTAGGACTTCATATACTCTGTTCAACACCTAAGTACATTGTTACTTGTAGGCATTCGAAGAGAATAGGAAAGTATATTAAATTTCTATATGCTTTCTACTGGAAATGTAACATTTATAATGTTGACAAATCCAGTGGGAGCATTGCGGTTTTATTACTGAAATGACAGTCATGTAATGTTGCAAATTTCAGTGGGAGCTACGAAATTTTGTTTCCTTGTTAGTCACCCATATTATTTCGAACTTGTTTTGAAATAATTCATACTTTCCGAATATGAACGACCATTGTTTTAAAGGAAAATTGCATTTTATTTTATTAGATAACACGTTGCCTCTCTGATGTCACTTTCTGGAAATGTTATCTATAGAATATAATCCACAATTTCTTATTTAACGTTATGGTTCCAAATCTATTTGTAATATCGATGACATTATCATATTGTTTACACAATCAAGCACATGTTGTGTTGTTTGTCTTTATAATATGATGTTGTGCCTTACTCAAGTGGGAGAAATCTCAAAATGTGTGCAAGGAACAACATTTTATTGGATTCTGTTGACCGCAAGGTAAGAAAGCTAATAATTCTACTAGGACTTAAACATACAAGATGTTTGTTGCCCTACTACATTCTAATGTCATGATATTGTGTAAAGCTACTTCAACATTTTGACTACATGTTTAGTTATGGTTAAATTATAATAATCATAATTTTGAAGTATAAAATTAACTTGAAATTACTATTGAACTCAAGAGTTTGCGTTCATGATTACTTTAGTTAGTATAATTATGTTTGCTTGTTAAGACATAATTATAAAGTTCTTGAATTAGTCAAAGACTTATAACATAAAGTATGTAGTAAACTTGTTATGTCTTCTTGCTAACACATAAAACAAGAGGTCAATGAATTATTCAAAGACTTATAATGTATACTTGACATGTTCTGGTTTCTTGTAAACACGTGAACAAATAATTCTTGAACAGTTCTGTCTTCTTGTGAACACGTGAACATAAGGTTCTTGTATTATTCAAGAGATATACATTATAGCATGCACTTGGTTTCAAAATACTTATTATGCAATTTGGCATGACCCAATTGACAAATATTTGATCCAAAGAGAGTTAAGTTATCTATGGAATTCTGATCAAGTTCCACAATTCCAATACTCACAGAATACCAAATTATTATGGTATGTCTTATGAGTTGAAACAAATGATATTCATATTGTTTGATTCATGATAGTTTAATTACTCTGCCTCCAAAATCTATCAAGGTAAGAAAATTGCGTGTGTCGTGGATTCACTCAATATAGTTCAAACCTAGAAGGTATTCAAGACGACCCATGACCGGAACCCCTAAACCCTTAGGGTTTTTTCGGTTTTTCTACTCAAACCAATCGAATCCTAAACCCTTTTGGGTTTCAGATTCTTCTACACTTCCTAGCTTGAAGATTGTAGTTTTGGTGTTCCTCCTAGCTCGACGAAACACAAACCTTTGCTAAGGTTTTCGGTTAAAGGGTGATACAAGAATTAGGGTTTTGCTACAAATCCTAATTAGGGTTCTTGGAAGAAATTCCATTATGTCTTTAAAGTTCTGAAATTTATTAAAATCTTATGAAGCATATTATTAACAAGCTAGAGATGAGAACTTAAAATGTGTTTTGTGTTTCCCAATTAAGAACAATTCATTGTTGCTTAAATACTTAGTATTTAGAGAATTGTCTCTACTTACATAAGTAAGTGAGAGCATCTACAAATCTTGAAGATATTCAAGAACAAAATACATAACCTTCTAAATCCACTTGTTGATGTCATACTAAGGTTAAACATGTAAATGTCAACCAAAGTATAATGTTACTCTCATTCATAAATCCGCGAGGATGACTCATCACTTGATTGACATTATAATATCAATGCTGAGGAATGTAAGTTAGAAGATTATAGTAAATCTGCTAACTACTAAGATACATCATCATATCTTGAATCTGATAAATGTCTTAGAATTATGAATGATAAGATGCAGTCCTTAAAGGGAAATCAATCATTTGAGTTTGATTGATATTTCGCCTAAATTAATAAACCTGAGAGGTTAGGATGAGTTTCTTTTGAAGAAAGGCTCAAAAGGACAAAATTGTATACATATTAATTCATGGCTTGTAATAAGAAGTTTTTAATCATACTCAAGCAATTGACTGTGATTAAATTTTTTTATATACACGCATTAATTAAATAAAGATAATTAATTATCACACATGTTTCCTTGAATGAGGAATATGACAATTAAGTTTTATAACTCTTTCCTTTATGATTACCTTTTGCGAGGACGGTGTGTAATCAAAAGGGTTATATATAATCTTTATATAGTATACAAGTTTAAGCAATCCAAGTTTGGATTGGATCAAGCATCTAGGAGCTGAGATCTTGAATTTAATTACAATATGATTTTGATTGAATTAAGATAACTCCTGAGTACATCTGACATTAAGTGGGAGCACTATGTTTTTCCTTGAAATTTATATGTTGTATAACATATTGAAGATGACGTTCCATTTAAGCTGAATATTAATCCTTATGCTTGGAATGAAACTTCACTTAGGATTTAAGGAATAGAACAAACAACCTTGGAATAAATGTTTATTTGGAATAAACATATGTGGAAATTAAGTCCAACACACATGCAATATATCCTTGAAGAAAGTCTTAAATGGTATATTTCACTTGGAATAATGTATTATATTGTGTATGTGACTAGTTGTTACTTTTGCACAAGAGCAAGATGAGCTGACAACAACAATATCTAATTGAGAGTGTTTATATTATTGTTAATATGAATGTTTACGAATTATAAAGCATAATGTTGTATATGTACAATGATGCTAGAGGATAATTCATACTAGTTTATGTAGAATTTTATCATTTGTGATAAATCTGCTAACTAGATATGCTCAACGAAGAGCAGTGTTGCATTACGCATTAAGAAATAAGAATACTTTACATTTTAAGAAACTATAATGATGACTGTCAGTATGTCGTTGACTTCTAATACCTTATGCAAGGTAGGACGACATCTCCATACTATGACTTGCAATAGTATGAGCATATGAGATAAGACACTCATCATATATTTCAAATGCCTCACAATATGTGAAATTTGAAACTAGTATTCGGAAAGTTTACTCAGATGACTATTTAGTTTTCTTGTAAAGAAGAGTTGAGAATGTTGGAAACATGAGACTACAACTTACTAATTAGTCTCATGCATATCTGTTTTTAGTATTTGGATAATTGGGATTGAAAGACAATTTTTACTTTATGATGAATAAAGATACTTGGTATTTGTTATTCATTCATATAATAATTGTTATCCTATATTTGCATGTTTAATCCTTGAATGACTTATCATTCTAAATTTGTCCATTGTCGGTTAACAATATGGGAATATTGTTATGTAAGGCAAATATGAGTGTTGGTTATATTCTATGAGAATGTGGATTGTTCCCGCCAAACTCATATGTATTCACAAGGGATGCATATTGGATACCCCAACTTTCGAAAATTTACTTTTGGATCCTTGTCATGAGTAAGATGTTGAAAATGGTTTAACAAGTCATCCTTAGACTTGAGATACAAACAAGTTCTGCAAGTGTGGATATCACTTTGTAATTATAGCCAAACGCTGTCCTGAAAAAGGTAGTCATAAAAACTATTTTTCTGAGTGAATGTGAAGCAGCATCCATAACACTTGTAGTCAACAAAGGATTTGTTCCTCCACTTGATAAGTGCAGAATGATACCATGGCGCCTCTCCCGAATTAATCAGATAATTGTGTGGCCGCACCCAAAGGGTAATTTTAAGATGATTATTAATTACATTTGGTATATCTGAATTAACTTCTATAACGAGAATCTAAATGGTTAAACTATATGGAATGAGTTAGGATCCATATCCATGGTTTAACGGTATCTATAACAAAGGGATGATAATGGCAAGTAATACATAACCATTAAAGCTGAGATTGTTCTTGAAACTTCATCTCAAGTATTTCTAATTTATGACAATAAGTGCGTTGCTAGACGTTACTATTGTTGGTATAAATGTAAGTCCGCTACTCCAACTCCCAAGTGGGAGCTGTTGGAATATGTGAGTCGGATACGCATGTTATACGATTAGAAATACGTGAGCCTATTGGGGGCACACACGAATACACGAAGAGTACGTTTATTATATATTTAATATATATATGTTGTGTATATTTATTAAATGTATAATATGTTTCACGAAATAATTTTAACGGTTATTAGTTTTAATCGTTAGACGCTTAGACTAATTAATACACGTTAAATAAAAAGAGAAGGGTTAAAGTGTCGGTTTTTGTAAAGTGTTGGAGTTAAATACAAGAACTTGTTGGACAAGTTTTGTTAACTATATAAACACCCTTGAGGTTTTCTTTTGAGATAGCCAACACACGACACAACATATATCCCTTATATTATTCGCATGAAAAAAGTCATACAGTAGTCTTAGTATTCTACGCATGAGATTTTTAGTACATGGAATATTTATATATGCATGAATGATGCATGCAAACCCATGTATGGTTTTCATGC
The DNA here is from genome assembly GCA_014162995.1 of Artemisia annua. Lineage (NCBI taxonomy): Eukaryota > Viridiplantae > Streptophyta > Magnoliopsida > Asterales > Asteraceae > Artemisia > Artemisia annua. The sequence goes on along the minus strand of LBNU01006597.1, from coordinate 29,975 downwards.
AATTGTAATTGCATGCATATCTCTTTTCTTTTGTAAACTGTTCGGATCTTAAACCCTTTTAGGGTTCGACCGAGTTTAACCAAAACACCAAAACCCTAGTTGTTTCCGTGGTGTTTTATCGTGAAGCAAGAACTAGCATCCTAACGTACTCGTGTGACGTGTAGTGTGAGCAACCGTAGAGGCGTTTGTTTTAAACGCTTTAATATTTAAGAATAATCGCTAAAAGGTACGCTTTTATTATTCGTATTGTGTTAACCTATTTGTCATAACTAGATCCATCCGCTGCGCACTCGTAGCTAAATTGGTTACCTAGTATTATTAAATCCCAACAGTGGTATCACGAGCCATATCGTTTTGGCATATAGGGTTACACTATTAAAATTAAATTTTACGCCTAGATACACGCCTAAAATTTATTTTAATTTTCCGTTGCGATTATTATAATTATTTTCTTTAATTTTATGGTTAAATTTTTAATATGAAAAAGATATGCAAATCTTTATCATAAATAAAATAAAGAAAATATTTATGCTAGATCTTGCATGTAATATTAAAAGTTAATATAGGATTAAAAGAGGAAAATTACTAGTTAATATATTGTTTCTTCTTTTAATTTATTTATTTAGGATAGTAAATTTTTCTATTTGTTTAAAAGATCTACATATTTATTTTTGGAAACTAAATTTTCTATTTTTGGAAATTAAATCTTTCATTTATGGTAACTAAATCTTTTAATTTTGAAAAATAGATCTTTTAATTTTTAGATTTATTTGATTCCTAAATTCCGGCTATAAGACCTACGCAATCATTTTTTTTANGTTTGTTTTAAACGCTTTAATATTTAAGAATAATCGCTAAAAGGTACGCTTTTATTATTCGTATTGTGTTAACCTATTTGTCATAACTAGATCCATCCGCTGCGCACTCGTAGCTAAATTGGTTACCTAGTATTATTAAATCCCAACATTTTGGTCATTTTGGGTCAAGGTTAAGGGTAAAAAGTGATTACGGGTTTTGGTTTGGTTTTCCACACTCCCCTCAATGTTACATTCCCGTGATTGACCTTGCCTTTGACTTTTCGTCATTTTCTTCGATATAAGCTCATTTGGTGTCGAGTCGATCCGGCAATGCTCCATTTCGCTTCATTTCCCATCCAAGCTTCGGCTTTGCTCACTTTTGCCTTGTTTTCAATCCTTTTGTACCTGAAATACACAAAAACACACTCCAAGGATATTTGTAACATTATATGGTCATTTTTTGGTGTTTTTGGTTGTTTTGGCTCGTAAAATGAAGTAAAAGATATGTGTAAAAAGGCACATATCAGTGCATTAAAACAACCATATTAGTCTACGGAACAAAAAGAAGACATGAAGATTTGGGAATTATAAGAAGAAGATATATAAATAAAGAAGACGATTTTGAGCTATTGATATACCACCAGATAATGTAAACAAACATTTTCACATAATTCAAAAGATAGCTATCATTTAGAAGTGTCGATAGAGAAAAAGGTGCTCGCAAAAAAGAAAGTAATGCTGACTAACAATACATAACATGACACGTGGTTGCCAAAAACATAATATTAAGCTTAGATTCACACTTTCATTCAATTACACTTATGCTAAGTTGCTAAGTTTCATGTATTGGGTAACATGTCAAAATGGGTTATAGAAAATATGTCACAGAGTTGTAGCAGGTATAGTGATTTGACTCATTTGACCGCTCGTGATCGACCATAACCCAAATCGCTATCTCTTATGACTACAAAACTATTTTTATTTGTATAAAACAATTTAGGAGATGTTGCAAGAATTTAATACTTTTGACTCATTAGGACATCTTTGGCCTACTTTCTAAGATGACCTGTTTTGACCCAAACTCTTTTAATCTGACACAATGTAAACTGTACCTGGAACTTCATGGCAAGGATGCATTCAACCATTTGACATGGAAAAATGTCTTTAGCAGGGAGTATGGACCCGAACCGAAGCAAGAAATCTTTCTCAGTTGGCCAATGTCTTTGACCACCCAATGGGCTCAAGCTAGATAAATTTGCTGTTTTTTTGGTTTTTGTGTTGACAATAGGGATGAACATTTCGAACCGAATCCCAGAACCGTACCGGTCCCGTACCGAAACGGTACCGAGTCCCGATATATGGTACGGTACCGGGACTACTAAATAAGGCCAAAAAAATCGGTACCACTAATTCGGTACGGGACCGGTACCAAATCGGGAAATTCCCGAAAAAAACGAGGAAATCCCGATTTCCCGGTACCGGTATCCGAATCCCGTTCGGTACGGTACCGGTACCACTAATTATGCTCGGGAAAAAATCGGTACCACTAATTCGGTACGGGATCGGTAGGGTACCGGTACCGTGCTCATCCCTAGTTGACAACTATCCAACTGAGCCTGATCCCATCACTGCAGTGCTTCCTGTGATGCTTTATCGTTTGTTATGCAACAACATTTCCTTCATCATATGAAAATGGAGAAGGTAGATAACAAATAACCAATGCTTATGTCTCGCCTTCTAACTTTATTCCTACAGGTGCCTACAAATTATAGATGCCAAGCAATATCAATGTAAACTAAGAGTAATTATCACCCCCGGGCATACCCACCAACCACAATACTATCCCCTTAACGATGCCCATGCTACACACTTCCTTACTGCTAAGGCAAGCACGCGATAACACAAAACTTACGTTAGTTGTCATAGGTAGAATGAAGCCGCCTAACAACTATATAAACGCAAATACGTCCAAATCCAAAACCACTACTTCCTCACCGCTAGTTCAAGCACATGTAAACAGTAATATGAAACATAACCATATGGTTATTACTACAGTGCTTCGGGACACACTTGATACTCTCAAACTGGATAGATCAAACTTTAAGTTACCTAAGCTGTATTTAAACACTTCGTAAACACTTGTCAAGGCAAATCATATAACTACTAAATAAAAAGTCACAATCAATTTATGTATGGCTATATTTTGTTTCTTTACTATTGTTAGTATATTGTAATGTTTGTCCATCCGCTAAATGGCGGATTCTACTGTTCCTAAATACCACATGTTAAACAACAATGATGGTATTGCTGGTAAACAACAATGATGGTATTGCGGCTCATACTTTTAACACATGCCATGTTTGTTAAAGGAGTAACTGAAGTCATTGTATCTCTATTTCATGGAAATATTTTCGATAGCGTGACAAACCATCACCACAACTTGATTCCGAAGGAAAACACAGGTACGCTGAATTGCCGCCAGCCAAAAAAGTATTGCACTTGCTGGGAGTTTACTGAAACGTTTGTTATACTGAATATGGTTGGTGAGCAGAAAGAAATAACATGCTAAACAATTCAGTTCAGGGCTCGCTTTAGGTTATTTTTAAAAGTTATAAACATAGCAATCATTAAATAACCCATAACTATATACCTGCACATTTAGGTCGGCGCTCACCAAATAGATTCACGCCATTACGTGAAGCATCCTTCATATAGGGGTTTGTAACAATGATACAAATGTGTTCCCATTAACTGGAGTTTGCAGTTGTGTAACCTGAAAACCAAGATCAGCACAAATTAGCAACATAAGTAGATGTTTTATTTAAGGAGTTAATATTTTGACCCACTTAAAATAAAACTAAAAATACAGTATTCATATTTTTCTACCACTAAAACCAAACCTACTAATGAACTAAGTCAGAAAATCCCACTCATTTGTTGTGTGTTAGAATTCTGAAGCTCCCATTAAAATTATCGTTACTCTTTTTCAGTCATCTAAGATAATTTCAAATGAGGGACATGATTAGCCAAAATTATCGATTATTAATTTATTATAGGATAATTATATTCGAGAATTCCTTAATTTACAGAGTAAAACATGTCATTTTCTTATACACAGTATTAACTATTAGGAGGATTAAGTGGAACCGATGCAAATGAAAAGTCACCGCCATGAGTCAAACTGGAAGAACCCGTTATTGCAACCCTCTGATTCATACCACAATTTTGGTCACTGTTATGCAACCATCTCAGCCATTGCACTTGTACCTGAGTGAATCAAGGACACTCTTTCAGGCTCACGCCCATTCTAGTTAAGATACAGCTGCGATGACCTCGGCGTTCCAACTCACTCCCTGGTAAGAGAAGAACTCCGTTTCACTCATGGTTCAGGGATTCGATTCTCAAAACCAGCTTATGCCCACATCAGCTGATATGGCAGTGGTGAATGGCTTGGTGTCGGTTTGTGATTGAGGATTCTCAGAAAGTCAAGCATCAGTTAACTTGACTTATGTTTAGGATGTTCAGGTTGTGTAGTAACCTAAATGAGTTAATCACACTCTCAAGAAACACCACATCAGTAGTAGTTTTGAATACGCATTTAAGTGACTAATGTCGAGGCACTGATTTTTAGGTATCATCAGGTGATGATTGCAAGGTTTAGGCCTAGGTTCAGCTTGGTTCAGGGACAAAATTTCAGGGATTCGATTCTGGATATAGGGTTGGTGGTAGTGGTTTCCAGGTTTAGAGAGCTTTCATTTTTGAGTGACATTCTCTTTCAGTCGTGCTAAGGATTAGTCCCAAAATCCTTATTAACGATCGCTTATCTACATAACCTCAGCCAAAAAAACTACCATCATTCGATCTTTATTACACCCTCTGTTAGCAATACGAATATCTACTTTATGCATCAGCAAAATATAAGTTTCAATTAAGACGGAAATGAATGATATTTGACTTATATGGAGCATTACTTTATACATCCAGAAAATTAATCATTAAATTAAGACCCTACTATGATATTTTTAACTTGATTGATACTTCGTAATGAATAAACAACGTCAAAAAAGACTATACAGAACTGCAATCATACCTTAGCTAAAATGCCCATATTTTCTAACTTGTGGGATGCATTATCCACATCAAAGTTGCAGCTTGCACCAAATTCTTCTTTAATTAATTACTCACATTGTATATCAAGATCCTACAATCTATCACAAGGTCATAAAATCAATATTTACTTAATACAAAAATGTGTAGATTAAGGAGCAATATCTTGAGCGTCGCTTTACCTTGTTCCATCAGTATAAAGAAAGACGTCGCGATTTCTTTTACCTGCAAACGGTCAATGGATTAAACACAAAAATAAAAAACAATAAATTACTAAATTTAATATAAAAGAAGTTAAACAAAGGAAATCTCTAGAGCACTTACTTCTTGTTAGAATGTAGGTTCTTTGATTGTGCAAATCTCATATGTGCATATAGGTTACTAATTAGTCTATAATTCAACTCGCATGATATTAACAAATGAAACTTGTAACTCAATTACTTACGTTTTTTATACTTGTTCATCAGTTAGAGGAACATGCGGCAACTGTAGTACTTCAAGTAGATAAATCAAACTAATTGAAATTATTATAGATGACCAGAAAATGCAGCCAAATTTGCATCTGGTTGTAATCCAACAACACTTAAATCATCAGCAGTGAACACAAAACAGGACAGATAGTTAAGTACCAAATAAGTTTGAATTGATTATATCAACTAAATAATCAAAGTCAAACAAATAACCAATTGCCTATTTGGCTGATTGAACCAAAACTACTATTAAAAAGCTGGTAAAGTAGACATCAATTGTTTATGTTATGTTATTAAAGACCAAAAAAGAGATATGTGAAGACAAAGATCATTTGCCTACTTTTTTTTTAATTGATTCAAATTTCTTCTTTTCACTTTGTTCTGATTTAAAAGCCTGGTCTTGTTCCATTTGTTACTCGTCTTGGTAACAGTAACTTCTTATCTCATTTCATAATTTAGATTCTTAGGCAATTAAAATTCGATTAACAACCCGTTTCTGTAGGCATCAGAACATTAAACTATGAAAGGCAAATTTGAACATTTAAGGGGGTGTATGATATTACATGTTTTCAACTTATATGTTTATTAAGAACCACCTTCATTGCATATATGAAAAAATATTAGTAAGCACAAAATAAGCAAATAAAGGACAACATGTATAAACGACCTAATACACTAACAGGTTGTTCTCGTGCAATGCAAAAAACATTAGCAGCTGTATACCATGGTTAATTAGAAATCTAAAAGAAATAAGTATAAGGACCAATTGCCCACATGCTTGACTAAATGATGAAACTCTACTATTAGGAAAGGAAGTGAGTCTTCAAAAAAGGAGTTACCGAAGTAGCAAATCCTGTTTCTTGCATCCAACCCATCAGGATTTGATATAGTTTGTATCGTGTGGATGCCAATCCTCTCATTCGTGATAAATTATACACTCCATGCTCGTCTGAGTCCCTCTTCCTTTCCTGAACCTGTGAGAACACTCTAAGAATATGCCAGCAAAGACCTTATTCAATACTTGATAAATTGCATCCATCACTGTCGTTTTTATGTGGTTGAGTAAGACGGCGTAGCTTCCCAGGTTTATTGGGTTTTGGAATAAAGTTGGTCATCCAATGGATCAAAGTAATTTTAGAAACTTATAAACCCAGACTAAGTAAGCTTTTTGAAGACTAATAAGGTTCATACTGGTGTGTCTGCATGACATTTTGTACAGTAAAGTCCGTTGCAAAAAGAACGACAGACACACTCCATTATAAACTAAAGTTACAAAATTTATAAAAAACACTTACGGTACGACCATTAATCTTGAAAATTAACCCACTAAACATTATTAAGTTAACATAAAAACAAACTTTAGTATTTGTTTGGAATAGCTTATTTTTTTTAGCTTTATAATCAATTAACCACAATAGAACAAAAAAATTGCAAATTAAGCCATTAATCATCAACAATAATATTTTATATTTAAACAATAATAAAAATAAAAACTTTAAATCATAAACACATGGATTAACAAAAGATTTATTATGGATATACCCAAATTATTCCCTAGCAGCAAATGATATGATGACGACGTCCTCATAACTGATCGATCAACTGCAAGTTAAACATAGCATGCATGCATGGTAGCAAATTAAACATAGCCATCATCAAGTTTATAAGAAAACAAACCTAGTAATCAATCGTTGGTGAATTGAATTAGGGAATAGAGACACTGATTAATGGATCATTTATATGTGTTTTAGGGTTATAGTTTTGATATAGATAAGAGAAAATTAAAAGCCGACCTCTTTTTTTTTTTTTTTTTTTTTTTTTTTTTTTTTTTTTTTTTTTTTTTTTTTTTTTTTTTTTTTTTTTGATTTTGTATATACATACACGTTTTTTATATGTTAATTATAATTAAAATTAATTACGTGATATTTATCAATTTTAACTTGTAAAACAAATAACAAAAGTTGTATTGCTCCATTGGTAAACATGATTGTTTATGTTTGGTTATTGATTGGAGACAATCCCATGTTCGAACCTCACAAACTCCACTTTTTAATTACCATTTTCGAAATTAATAAAAAAATGCAAAATAAATAAATTTAAAAAATAGCTTACATGATGACATGGCTGATAATGAATTACATGGCAATGACTGGGTAATGAGGTGACATTTACGTGTAACGCCTCCTGTTATATAATATAGAGATATTTACTTGACGAAAAGTGCTTGATCGAAACGATTTATTAAATTCAAATGTATATATAAAATATTAATATAAATTTATAAAATTTATATTTTCTGAAAAATCCTTTTAGTTTTTCCAAATTTACGCTTTTAACCCTATAATGGTATAACTTTACACCGTTAGTCCAAAATACATATTTATATGTATTTTAGTCCAAAAGTATTTTATATTTACATTTTATACACAAAAGTTTCTAGATTTACAATTTTCATCACAAAATGCTAAAATGACAGTTTTTACCATAAATTTCCTATTTTGACAGTTTTAGTCCCTTGGCTCAAAAGTTTTGCAAAACAAGTCCAAATTTTACCAAACTTGAAATTTACCATTTTTATTTTATAAATAAGTTTAAAATAGCTTATTGAGTTTATAAAAATTGCTTATTTTCAGAAAGAGCTTATATTGGTGCTTTTGGGCTTTAACGAGTTGAAAACATAAGCCCATTAACGTTTTAAGATCCAATGGGCTTAGGGGAGTTTTGGGCCTGGGTTTAGGTCCATTTTAGGTTTATGAAAACATTTCAAAACAACTTATATGACCGGCTTATATGATAAGCTTAAAAACAACTTATTGGGCTTATAAGCCCAATCGTATAATATAAAGGTTTTAAGAAAACTGCTAAACTTGATTCGTTTTGGGTCTAGTAAAACGATTAAACAAGTTAATAAATGTAAGTTATTTATGCAGTTCGTTTGTTGGGTGTATGAAAAATGAGGTTAGGCTTTAAAAACACTAGGTCGTGTATTTTATTTTGGAATGTCGAGGCCTTTTTGGAGTGTCATGGGTCGTTTTTGAAAACGGATTTGTGACTCAATATTTCTATGTGTTGGAGGGTTTTTGAAAAATGTCGAGGGGACTTAGAAACGTGCCTAGTAATATGTTTATACATTTATATATATTCCAAATGTTTATAGGACTTTGTTAATGGTATAGTGAACTTTTAATTTAGCCAATAAAATGCATACGTTGTAAATGAAGATAACGAAAAAAATAGGCAAGGTAAGTGTGACTCGAAAGAAAATGTGAATTTGTAAAGAAGTTAAAATAACTTACTTCACCACAAAAGGGTGGGTAGAACGCGTTGTAGGAGTAGAGATAGGCTCGAAAGAGATTATGGTTCGCTTGGTGACACACCAAAGACACTGAAGTGAGTGTTAGTGATGCGCATGGATTGCAACACGCACTACGTTTTACCTCTCGAGGGATCTCGAGAAGCTTGCAATCCCCACCAGGCAGTGTACCTGACCGATGTAGTATAGTGTAGTGGCAAGTACCGGGGGATTGATCGTTCTCTC
>LBNU01006597.1:0-20833 GCA_014162995.1 Artemisia annua | reverse complement strand
TAAAAAATAGCTTACATGATGACATGGCTGATAATGAATTACATGGCAATGACTGGGTAATGAGGTGACATTTACGTGTAACGCCTCCTGTTATATAATATAGAGATATTTACTTGACGAAAAGTGCTTGATCGAAACGATTTATTAAAATCAAATGTATATATAAAATATTAATATAAATTTATAAAATTTATATTTTCTGAAAAATCCTTTTAGTTTTTCCAAATTTACGCTTTTAACCCTATAACGGTATAACTTTACACCGTTAGTCCAAAATACATATTTATATGTATTTTAGTCCAAAAGTATTTTATATTTACATTTTATACCCAAAAGTTTTTAGATTTACAGTTTTCATCACAAAATGCTAAAATGACAGTTTTTACCATAAATTTCCTATTTTGACAGTTTTAGTCCCTTGGCTCAAAAGTTTTGCAAAACAAGTCCAAATTTTATCAAACTTGAAATTTAACATTTTTATTTTATAAATAATTTTAAAATAGCTTATTGAGTTTATAAAAATTGCTTGTTTTCAAAAAGAGCTTATTTTTGTGCTTTTGGGCTTTAACGAGTTGAAAACATAAGCCCATTAACGTTTTAAGATCCAATGGGCTTAGGGGAGTTTTGGGCCTGGGTTTAGGTCCATTTTAGGTTTATGAAAACATTTCAAAACAACTTATATGACCGGCTTATATGATAAGCTTAAAAACAACTTATTGGGCTTACAAGCCCAATCGTATAATATAAAGGTTTTAAGAAAACTGCTAAACTCGATTCGTTTTGGGTCTAGTAAAACGATTAAACAAGTTTATAAATGTAAGTTATTTATGCAATTCGTTTGTTGGGTGTATGAAAAATGAGGTTAGGCTTTAAAAACACTAGGTCGTGTATTTCATTTTGAAATGTCGAGGCCTTTTTGGAGTGTCATGGGTCGTTTTTGAAAATGGATTTGTGACTCAATATTTCTATGTGTTGGAGGGTTTTTGGAAAATGTCGAGGGGACTTAGAAACGTGCCTAGTAATATGTTTATACGTTTATATATATTCCAAATGTTTATAGGACTTTGTTAATGGTATAGTGAACTTTTAATTTAGCCAATAAAATGCATACGTTGTAAATGAAGATAACGAAAAAAATAAGCAAGGTAAGTGTGACTCGAAAGAAAATGTGAATTTGTAAAGAAGTTAAAATAACTTACTTCACCACAAAAGGGTGGGTAGAACGCGTTGTAGGAGTAGAGATAGGCTCGAAAGAGATTATGGTTCGCTTGGTGACACACCNGTGTGCATGAGTCTCGTTGCATGCATGCATTATATAAGAGGTGGAAAACGTGTTGATTGCATTGTAATGATGGAAATGGTACGAGGTATAGTAGTGAATAGGGAAGTTAGTAATTTCTAAACGAGAAGACTACAAAGTACTCCATATATTACGTTTGGTCTTCTTGGCACAAAGGGGAAAGGTCAACACCTTAAAAACATGGTCAATACAATCCTCATGATTAATATTGAGTCAAAGGGAAGGAATAGGAGAGTTGGTGCTTGTATTCGTCCTTGTTGAGTTTATGCCGAGAAGAAAGAAACAAAGCAACATCATTTAACTTTGTTTGTGCATGGTTGGGAGCTTTTGAAGGTCAAAGGCACATGTTAAATATGTTATACAACTCATTTGGTGTGGTTTAGAAGTGAATCGAGTGAGTTTAAACTCAAGGTATAAGAGTTTTGAGTTTAGTCAAAAGTGAGTTGTGAGCCAAGCTTTGCTCGATTTTGAGGGAGTAAATGGACACGATATTAGAAACGGTTTGTCACACACAATTCCTTGGTGTGAGGTGAATTAGGATACACAAAAATATATAGCTGTCGTTAAGGTGGTTTTGGAGAAAACGAGCCAAAGTGAGTGAGGGTTGGGGCATGTGTTCGAAAATATATATGAGGTTTGGTGGCTTGTTTTATGTTTGGGCTTGCTGGGTTCGTTTGGTGGACTGGACCAACGAAAAAGAAAAGAAAAGAAAATAATAAAGGGTCCATTTGGTGTATTGGTTAACAAGGGAAGTTGGGCCGAGGCACAATGGGTCACGTAGGCCCATTTACCAAGGTTTGGGTGTTGGGTCGAGGCCCAATAGAGTTATCGAGTATTTGTGAAATTTTTCGTGAGCTCGGGAATTCGTTCGAACGTGTTTGGTTAAATGATGAAATATATATACGTTAAACATTATATATATTAAATGTTAAAAGTTTAAAAAAAAGAATTCGCGATTCTTAGACTATCAAGGGTTGTGTGTGAGCGTTCCTAGGTAAACGGAAATCACAAAACTCGTAGTGATTAAAAATAACATAGCATAAATAAAAAAAAATTTTGTTACCGGTTAAAATGGTTATTAATTTACGTGATGATTTCTAAAATCATAGTTTTAGCATATTATTATTCGGGAAAATTACGAGAGGCTACACCTTTATACACCAAAGAAACATAATTCGTCAAACTTTTCAGCATAAACCCTAACGATTCAAGGAATGCAAATGACTAAGACGACCTTATCTTCCCAAACCACAAGTCAGGTCATTTGGGGAAATTATCCACATAATGACAAATTAACATCACATGAATTCAAATAAGCATTACAGAAGCAAAAACAATTGAAACAAAATATTCTTTGTTAGTGAATTAGGAGATGTAATTTTAAAGTTTTAATATACAAGTGTCGTGATATATCTTGCAAAGAACAAATGGAGTTACATTATGTGAGAAAGAATGTTAAGGCTTGAATTAAGAAAGGGGTCTCCAACATCCTACTGACACATGATGGAGTTCTCATTATCATACATCGATAAATTTATTTATTCAGTTTACGCTAATTGACGACGTCCCTGATTTTGCTGCAGACAGTAGGTTACATTCTGAGGTAAGAGCTAAAGCTAAATGTCTTATTTCGTTTGTGTGTAATTTTCTTTTTGGATAAAGGGGAGTAATCCTGCACCCTGGTAAAATATATTATCCAAAAAACATTAAAGTACAAAAGACGAGGGTGAGTTCCCTCGCCACAGTCCCTTAGGACACTTACTGACTCAAATATAAGAATGACAAAACATTCTTATAACTACCAGAACCACTATATAAGAGTGATAAACCACACTTATAACAAATAATAGAGCATAAACTACAACGCCTAATAAAAATAACAAATTAACTGCTATTCAAATAGCGACACTTGATTCTTCAAAAGGCGCCATAGAACTCTAACTTCCAATTAACCAACCCTCGAGGACCTCATGATCAGAATTGTGTCCAAGAAGTTGATCAGTAACAAATAGGGTGGACCACCCTAACGTCCAAGAAAGAGAGACCAAAATTGTGAAAGCGATGGAGGTAACTAAAGTGGCGAAGAAACGTCGTTGGATATGAGAGGTAAAAGGTGGGATCTTTTTAATAGCGAAAGTTGGTTTATTTTAAAGAGACTGAGAGATTCGTATATTGGATGATATGTTTGTAATTTGTGAAAGATATGGAGAAACGCAAAAAAGATTACAAACTATCATCGTTATAGAGTAGAATTATTTGTTTTGCTGTTGATACAGAACTACAAAAGCTCAACAATCAAGTCACATGGCAAGTACAAGAATGTTTTCTTCGGTAGCGCGATCAATTCCTGAAAATTCATCTTCTAAATTTCATCACGAGAACATAAGTAATCTTGCTCGATTCCACCATTTTGATCTGTCCGCATTAAATATCATGGCACTTGATATCTAGTTGGGTTATTGTATGTACGAGTCATTCGGACTTGAGCGATGCCCCGGGCTGTATATGATGGTATTATATATTTAAATTGTTATTGTTCAGCACAAATTTTCGACATTTTGATCATGGATCCGTCATTTATTTTCGTCATTTTATATTTGGGACGTATCTTTTTTGTCATTGTGTATATAAGTTGTCATGGTAGCTACGTTTTGGTAGCATGGATACCGTATTTAAAATAGTTTATTGACATGTAACTTTTAAGATGTATTTGTTTACGTAATATTGTTTGTCTATTTTTTGGTATTGACTCTAATCTTTTTTATTGGAACTAAACTAATGATTAATACATTGGGCCTAAGTTTATAACTATTTCATTATGATAGTTCAACAATGCCCGTGTGATGGCACATGTGCTGTATAGAAGTTCTTCATCAGATTTAAAATACGTGCGATGCACTGGGCTATATAGAAGTTTTCATAGCGTAATAATTCGCAGTTTATTTTCATCATTGTTTTATATTTAAGTTTTCATGGTGTCACACATTTGCCTAAGTTTATACGTACTTAGAATACTTTATTGAGTTGCACATGGGCTGTATATAAGTTTTTATATCGTAATCTTCAGAACTTATTTTCGTCATTATATATCTAACCTGTGATGGTATCACATTTCTAAGCATGACACACATTTAAAATAGTTTATTGACATTAAAAGAATATATGTGAAGAGATTTTTTTTCAAAATGTTACATTGAAAAGAGTCTCTTTCACATGTAATTTTTTAATATGTATAAGTTACATAAATTATTTTAAATATGAAGCGATGACATTAATGTTGGAGACCTTTTATATTCATCCACGTGCAATGCACACAGGTTTGGACTGCCTCAAGACCCATGCGATGCACACAGGTTGAATCTAATTGTTTATTTCGTAATGTTCGGGACTAATTTTCGGTTCATGTTTGAAACTCTCATTTTTTTGTGAAAGACGGACTTCGTTGTTCAAATAAATTACATTATTAAAAGCGAACTATAAAACAAATTTCCTTTTTAACAAAACTATAAAAACAAAAAAACATTAAAGTGATTAGTATATTCAAGAGTATAAATTATAATTCGAATAGTAAAATATTGCATGTTTAATTTGTAACGTACTATTAATATGAATGTTAAGTATTCATCTATATTGACACCGTTGGCCGTGGCGTTATTCTTGTTGTTGTTCTTCTTGTTGTCTTTGTCGTTGTTGTTCATTGGCATTTTGCATGTTTTGTTCTTGATACAATTTTCGTGACTTGTCGATCTCTTTCTTTAATGTGAAGAGGTTTTTTGCAAAATGTTATATTTAAGTGAGGCTTTCATATGTAATTTTTTAATGTGAGTAAGTTACATAAATTATTTTTTAATTAATGCATTATTACAACATTTTCCCACAAACTATAATATCGAATTTGGAGCATTCATTAGTAACTCATTCTAAGTATTTACAGTATGACGACATGAATCACATGATCTCAAACTCAAATGAATAATGCTTACCTCGTGATAGGTGTAGGATAACATTTGAAATACAATTTTCTTCTCCTTTATATACTTCTTCGATTTAGAAGATTCTCATTGTTATGATGATAGTGTGAAGATATTTTTATTATATTTTTATTATATACTACCATTTGCAATATGTAACATCGACATAATTTACACAGTCATATCAAATATCAAAGTCACGCAATATTCCAAGACGTTTAATTAAGAAAGTGACATTAACACAACGCAAGACAAAAAACTACATTAAGAGCAAAAATATTAAAATGCACCAACAAAGTGTAGTAATAATTATTGACTAAAAATTGAATGCTCGTCACATTATTTTCAATAAACTTACTTGCTAACGAATCAATAGTAATGGCCCGTTTATCGGTATTACATGAAGTAAAATATTGCATGTTTAATTTGTAACATACTATTAATATGAATGCTAAGTATTCATCCCACCGGTGGTCGTGGCGTTGATCTTGTTGTTGTTGTTGTTCTTGTTGTTGTTGTCTTTGTCGTTGTTGTTCATTGGCCTTTTGCATGTTTTGTTCTTGACACAATTTTTGTGACTTCTCGATCTCTTTCTTTAATGCTTCTTGATGCGCTACAAAAAAAATAGATATAGTTGATCGTTAGTAACTTAAATACACTTAATCAATATATTGCATTTTCGAGCAAAGTAAAAATGTTCGTGCATGTTCCACTTAATTGATAAGACAACGATGTGTAAGATCTCTTAAACCATTAGAGAATATGATGTTACTACCAAATCTCCTAAGCTACCATCTTTATGTCCTACATTGTTACACACAAAAAACACACGTGAAATTTACATAAAATAATATAAATCAATATGCTAAATAAGTAAGACGATATGATGCTTACTTTACCACTATAATAAGTTGTAGCCCAATGTGCACGCGGTGCGGAGGAAGTTGTGGTTTGTTGTGTGTGATTTTTGACACATTATATAGTTGATAAAATATTTGTAACTCATGGACGGAAAGGTAAAAAGACCACTAATTGGTGTGTTTAATTTATGCATTCATGGCATTTTTGGTTTGTATTCTTTGAGGTTTAGAGATAGCTTGAAACATGTTATACCGTACAAACTTTTGTGCACGATTCCTATGTACTTACCCTTATGCATGACTATTAAATCAATGTACTAACACATGAAGCTTCCACATTTCACTTTCAATTCATGAAACATTTATTGTGAGCACTTTGCATTTATAAGACAACTTAAGCTTTTAGTATATAAGATGAAATGCGTTCAAATGATGATTTAAGACTACTCAAGTTTATTTACTCTTAAATTTGGTGTTGATTTTGCTCGGTTGCATCTGCAAGCGTTGAAAGATTATTCATTGCTACAATTACAACAAATCATCGGGGACATCTATGGATGAACATAGCATATGTTTTTTAGTTTTGCTAACATTTTTTGAAGCCACATGTTACTTTTCTCGTCGAGGAAACTATATTACGTACATAGTTACACTTCTTATTTTGTAAGATTACGTTGAACGTCATGGTTAGTTTACATTTGAGATAACTATAATCATGGAGGCCAAATTATTTATTTATTTATTTATTTAATTTTGCTAAATACTTTTGGAACTCAATGCTTAGTTTTCTTAGTTTCGCTTTTAGGAGACACTTGCATTAATTTTCTAGGTAAACAAAGATTTTGTGTTCACATGACGCAAGCCGTGAGAACTTTTCTACAATTAGTAAAACATTTATGGTTTTCATCAAAATGGTAAAAGAACATACGTTACTCCGTAAACTTAGTTTCACACCTATGACGCGCCTATAACGTGCCATAACACATCCTGACCTACGTCATAGGATCCCATCATGACCATAATGCATGCTACCAGTATCTTTTCGAATTATTTTAAACGTAAAATAAACAAAAAATTTCTATAACTTGTTACAAGACTTTTATCGTACGTCATGAAAATATTATACGGTAAAAGCTGGCGTAACAGATCATTTATAACTTTGGAATATACTAAGATACCAAACACCCCCTTAATTAAGAAAAAGACCGGGTAAGAAAAAGGAAAACAAGAGAAGGAAAACAGAAAACGCAATCTTTGATTGGCAAAATCTGGAAGGCGTAGCTATAGTGTAGTATGGACCATTTATAAAAAAAGCGTTTCCACAAAAAACACCCACCAAATAAATCAACAACCAGATCTTCCCCAACTAATCAATTCACTCACCCCCAATTTCTAACATACAATTCCAAAATTAGGGCTTTTATTTTTTTTATAAAAAAATCAATCCATTAAATTCATCAACCCACATTTTCTTATTCAGTCGTTACATTAAGGTTTGTCAATTTTTCCCTAATTTAATTCACATGCAACCAAAAAAAAAAAAAAATCAATTTTTTTTGTTACTGATCCTTATATATTTCTGATTGTTTTTAGGAAACATAGAATGATCTCATTTTGATTATTAGGTTACTTTTCATATATAGGTTTATTTTAATTTTTATTGTTAGGATCAAATAAAAAAAAAAAAAAAGTTTTTTACTTTTTAGTGAATTTTTATATAATTATGTTGTTTGTAGGATCACATTAGTGATTACAGTTATTTGTTACTAATTTATATATATATATATATATATTTAAACTGTTTATAGGATCGCAATAGCGCGTTATTTACTTATCTGTTACTAATTTTAGTTTTTTTTTTGTGTTGTTTTTTTGCAGGGTTGTATTAAGATTATTTTGTTTTTAGTGAAATCGGGTTAATTTGGGTTTGATGAGGAAGAAGAGAAAAGGTAGTGATTTGTTATGTAGTAGTAATAAGAAGAAGGAAATAGTCGAATCGACGGGTGATTCGGAGTCGTTGATATCGAATTTAAAGTGTCATTACTCTTTAGAAGATTACGTTAGGATAAAGAAACGGTGTTGTAAGCAAGATGTGGCGTGTAGTGGGGAGGGTGTTACCGGGTCGCGTAAGATTGCGGCTACTGCTCCTCCGTGTGCGACGTCGTCGTTGGTTTTGAATGGGAGAGGGATTAAGAGGAAAATTGGGTGTATTGATGTAGCGACGCAAATGGGTAGGAAGAATAAGATTGTTGAGGATTATATTAAGGGTGATAGTATCGGGAAGGGGAAATTTGGGTCGGTTTGGTTGTGTAGATGTAGGGCTAGCGGTGTGGAGTTTGCGTGTAAGACGTTGGTGAAAGGGGAGGAGACGGTTCATAGGGAGGTTGAGATTATGCAGCATTTGTCGGGGCATCCGGGTGTTGTGACGTTGAAGGCGGTTTATGAGGAGCCGGAGTCGTTTCATTTGGTTATGGAGTTGTGTTCGGGTGGAAGGTTGATTGATCAGATGACGAAGGAGGGTAGGTATTCTGAGCAACGGGCGGCTAATATATTTAAGGAGTTGATGACGGTGATTAAGTATTGTCATGATATGGGTGTGGTACATAGGGATGTAAAGCCTGAGAATATTCTTTTGACAGCTTCGGGGAAAATTAAACTTGCAGATTTTGGCTTGGCAGTGAGGATCACAAATGGTATAACTCTCTTCTGTCTTTTGGTCTTAAATAAACGTTTTATGCTTTGCATGTCTATAGTATTGATTATATATCTGCTCAAATTTGTATACAGGTTTCACTTTGCTTTACACTGAATAATTTCTTAATTGATATTACTCGTAGTATGCTTGAACATGGAGGTGACTCCTTTGTGGCCAAAAGGTCACCAGTCTGAATCATGCTAATAATTTCTATATACGCCTACTTGAATCATACTTCATGTTACTGCCTAGGTATATGTTAAAAAAAAGACCATATTAATGGTGTTAGCGAATTGCACACATAATAATGCATTTTGATCAAGGGTGAGTCACAGAAATTATCTCTTCGAGGCACTAAGAAAGGTGCCATAAGAATTAATGAATTATGTATCCAACCCTTGCAATGATCTGAAGTTTTATACATGGTGGTTGCTGTTTTGTATTTTCTTCATTCTTGCTTTAATTCTTAGTCAACCTAGCGCCCATGTATATATTTGTAGACCAGAACAATGGTGTTAGCCTATCCGGAGAGTTTTACACTTATTTGCTTCCTGTTGTGCTAGTTTCCATGCTCACAATATTATAATGGGCTTGGTAACGCAAAACGGCTTGTATGTCTGACTAACACATATTATAGAAAATTTGCCAAGTGAAGATACTGTTTTGTAGCAAATGTGAGTGTATGTGGGTATGCAAAGAGTTTCCTTTTTTTTTTTTTTTTTTTTTTCCCTCAATGTGGCTTTCCCTCTTCCATACATAGTGAAGGTCACTTCTGTTTTTCTAATCAACCTTTAACCCATTCTTTTATCCAATGTATTACCACAATAACAATAGTGGATGAATCATAGAGCTATGGACTTTCACCGCTCCTGAACCAGTTAGGCGTAAAGGGAATGGTCACTTCTCACTTTTTAGTTGCAATAGTTGAATATGATGCAGAATTCAAACTGTTGCAGGA
Source organism: Artemisia annua (assembly GCA_014162995.1). Lineage (NCBI taxonomy): Eukaryota > Viridiplantae > Streptophyta > Magnoliopsida > Asterales > Asteraceae > Artemisia > Artemisia annua. Next base: position 11,049 of record LBNU01006597.1, on the reverse strand, counting down.
CTGATTTGAGGATTGGAGAATTAAGATATCATCCCAAATGTTAGTGCCACCATCATAGTTCTAGGTTGGTCTGGAAGAGTAGATCAGTGGAATCTGAATGCAGGTCCCGTCGAGACTTGTTGAAAAATAAACTAATGTTGGTGGAGAATAAATGTTCAGATAATAAAATGTGAGTGAAGATAAAATATTTAGATAAAAATGAAACAATAAGAAACTATAATACTTGGTATTCATTAAGTGAAATTAAATGAACTGTTGCTCTTTCTTGACCATTAATTGGAGATTGACTTTAAACACATAACACGTACAACCATCCAATTCAATGCAGTCACATCGTTTATGCATTAAAATCATACCCTCTTCTTCCAGCTAACTACAATTGACAATTTACTTTTCAGCCATTGAAAAGCCGAGCCATCGACTTTCTCACTAATCTACATTGCCCTTAATCTACATTAAGTTCTCACAAAAGAATAACATACCAGGAGTTATACATTAACGAGTCTCAATTAAATCACCTGTAAAAGTATTAGGATTTCCACGAGTCTCAATTAAATCACCTGTAAAAGTATTAGTATTTCTTATCAGCATACATGATACAACGGACTGTTGGAGACGAATAACTTCTCACATTCATGCATCTTGCCATAGCAACAATGGGAACCCTCTTCCAGGCAGAAACTAGGTGTCGCAAACATTGAAATCAATTTATCTCAAAGGAATTAGAAGGATGGAATGAAATGTGATCACTGGTATCATTCATTTGATACAGGGACTGGAGAAAAATGGTATACAGTAATGAAACCGTTACACAATGAGTAAGGACCTAAACTGTAACATGTTGTACACATTTACAGAAAGTATAATTACAAGAGAAAATTGCCAATTCATCCCTGGCAGCCCAAACTTGGCCTGTACCATCTCTCCCTGCTTAATGGAACTAAATGTACCTGAAATTCTAGCATACAATCAAACACCGTTCACCTTGTTTGGTGCCCCAAATGGACAAATTTTAAATGATCTGTTGTACTAACAAACTTAGTTCTAGTTTCAATTGTTACAAAACAATACGCATAATGCTGACAATTTAAGGAATTGCAGGCACATGTTACGTTGAAAAATTAAGGGGTTAGGTTTTTCTTAAATAACCTACAGACACGTAAAGTCATAGACATAACATGAGTGCATGCGTAATTAATTTGTTTAGGATGCATTTGCGTGGATGACCTTTTGCACCCACATAATAAAGAAAAGGAAGAACGGTAACTTCAAATAAAGCAATATTAAAAGGCATAATCCTTAGGTTGGTCTTGTGTTACTTAACAGTAAACGGCCAAGAAAATAAAGAAATTGCGAGAGTTTTTCAACTATATGTTCTTGCATGGCATGTCCTTATGTTTAAGAGGTTGAGATTCATTGACTTGGAACTGGAAACTTTAGTGGCTATGCAGCTTAAGTGCTTAACTAACCATTATTGGACCACTGTTGACTTATGATGTCAGAATTGATATTCTATGGTAACAATGATGTAAATAATTCAGAATTAACGGTCTGTATATTTTTCAAATTGGAAGAGAAACCTCTTCAATGTTCTAATGTCAACACAACAAAGGTGTAATTCTTCAGTACCAACATGTTATTATACAAAACACTAAGATCCTTAACCTTGCTAATTGATGGACCATGTCTGGTGATTTTATGGAATTGAAACCATTGTGATATTGTTTGGGCATAATCCTCCTAGTTGATTTCATTTTTAGCCAAAATTTACTGGCATTTTTTGCAATACAATTTTTTGAAAAACTAATTGTGCGTTTTGCTAGCGCGCATGATGACAATGCACTTCGCCATTTTTGTTGCTAAATGCTGTGATCAATTAAACAGGTCAGAGCTTAGCTGGCTTGGCTGGAAGTCCAGCGTACGTTGCTCCAGAAGTTATAACGGGGAGCTATTCAGAGAAAGTGGATGTATGGAGTGCTGGTATACTGTTACATGCTCTTTTGGTTGGTGTTTTGCCATTTCAAGGAGACTCGTTGGAAGATGTCTTTGAAGCAATTAAGAATGTGGAACTCAATTTTCACACGGGAATTTGGGAATCCGTTTCCAAACCTGCACGTGATTTGCTCGAGCGCATTCTCACAAGGAATGTCGATTCTCGAATAACAGCTGAGGAAGTATTAAGTAAGTTTTTTTAATTTAATTCTGCTAATTCTGTTTTAGTTAAATATTTATAGCTAAATCTGTTTGACCCATCAAATATAAAACATAGCCTAAATTGAACCATTTTTAAATGGCACAATTGCATCGAGTCGCACTTTTTTTCTTTTTTTCTTTTTTTTTTTTTTTTTTTTTTTCCTTTTTTTTTTCAATTCCCTTTATTTTTCATTTTTTTTTTAATACTCAATATAGAGCAAACCGTCTAATATCTATTGATCTTTTGTCAATCTATGATTTGATAACATGCTACATAACAGTGAACCTATTTTCAAATAGTTTGAAGCAGCTCACTATCTGACATGAAAGATTCAGCCACTCACCCCGTAACATTGTTTTCACTTTTTTCTAGCGCTCTATATAAAAGAAGGTAAAGAAATAGGAACAGAGGAACAAAGGGCAAAGGCTAATAACATGTAGTTACAGAAAATAAGTTAAAAAAAACTCATCTGCAATTTTTAACTTCATTTGTGGAAGATGACAGTGTATAAGAAAATTTAGAACATTAAGGATTGCATATTTGTGAAGATCATATTGATTCGGGGAGCCGAATTAAATGATAAAATATTTTATATTATATCCTCTTTAACTTGCAATCTCTCTCCACTGCAATATCTTTCTATTTTCTTGTACTATTTTTTTTCTTCTTAAGAATAGGCACAGCAGAAATTTGTGATTATTTATTGGTGATAAATTGGGATGTTTCAGGCCATCCATGGATTATATTCTACACTGAACGCAATTTAAGATCTTTATCATTCAAGTCAAAATCAAAACATCAAGCTGGACCATCTTTACATACAGCAGCTACAACATCATTAATCGAGCTGACTAGAAAAATCACCATTGATGGTACTAAGGTTATCAATAACCTATCTGCATCATTACTAACATCTAGAAGTTCAGGCCGCGATGACTCAGAAGAACAGGATGATACCGGTTTGGTTGATGCACTTGCTGTTGCAATCTCTCATGTCAGAATTTCAGAACCTAAAAGAAGCCGATTATGTGTACCTACCAGTCCAATCCGAGAGCAGTGTTCTTCTGTCAGCACCAGTAACCTTTGCAAAGCATGTTGACCCTTGACTTGACTCACAACTTATTCTCTAATTTTGAAGATCAGAATTGACTGTGTCCGACTCCTATGGTGTAACAGTAGAAGCCTAACAAAGCGCGAAGAAAAGTAAGAAATTGGTAAATAGTGAATGTAAATATAGCAAGTAGATTATGGTACCGAATGATGATTTATGTAGATTGGTTGGCTGGGTGGGCAAATGAAGGCTATGGTGTTTGCTTGCTCTTTCTTTGCGAATATGGTGTTTTTTTTCAGTTTTTTATAGTCTGGAAACTGTAACTGAAGTTATTAATAAAATGTTCATGTTCATGGGGTTTTACATTGGTTTATAGATTTTTCTTATTTCCATTTAGGTAGCTTGTTTGGTGAAATGAAGATTTGAATATTTTGGATGATGGTTTGGAAATTATGGATGAACACGATGAATAATAATGGTATTGCTAGAAAGTAATTATCAATGCCACTAGTAGGGTGCCTAAGCGATGCGATGGTACGACGATTAAGAGGGGGAGGTCTTGGTAGTTGGAAGTTTTTGATAGGTGCGAAGTTGGTTGAAGTCAGTTGTGATGTGCTTTGTGGAAAGTTTTATGATGTGCAAAATCTTAAGTGAGATGAAAATAGTTTTTTAAGATCTATTTCTAAATTTCTAGTTGGGGGCACGGGCGGAACAAACAGGGATCCCGGGGAATCCTGTGAAATTTTGTTTCGCAGGGCCGTTTAGTTGTTGAAAATTTTTCCTGTTTTTCCGTTTCTAAATTCCTAGAAAATGAAAAAAGTGAGAAGAGTGAAATGTGCTTTTCAAATCTTTAGTTAAAATTTAGAGAATGAGAATTTCACATTTTTTGAAAATTGTTCGAAAAATGTGTAACTAAACGGATTTTCAATTTTTCTCTTTTCATATGAAAAATTTCCTGGAAAAATAGAAAATTTTTCACCAACTAAACGGCCTCTAATCTTTGTAAATATTCCCAAAATTTTCCCAAAGTGCAATTGGTCCAAAAGAAAGTCTATTGATAGTATTTGCTTAGTTAGTTTATTATTTTGTGTAAAGTGGACTCATTTTTATTAAACTTAATTGTTTTAATAAAGTAATATTTTCTTGCTTATTTTATTTTCATATATTACAATTCAAAAAAATTTATGCATCCAGTCACATTGGGGAATGTGGCTTGGATGCTGAAATTTTTGGTCTTGCATGTTCATCTTCTTAGGTTTTTGTTTTGGTTTCGATTATTATTTGTTGGTTAGCTGGATTAATATCACCTTTATGAGTTTATGTTTTGTGTGTGCGCCATTATATGCTTTGTGGTTATAGATGCTGTTTTTGTTAGTGCCATCATAAGGTAAATAAACCAAACTACGTAAAGCATCATCAAGGTACTGATCCAACGAGACAACACTATCAAGCATCCTTGGTGTGAGTAGCTACTTGCAGGATTTACAAAAGGAATAGCGCGGAGAACATAGTTGTATTAGACATATTTATATTGAATTCTCTTAATTATCGTAATTCAGTTGATGTATTTTCTTTTACTTTTTCCTTAGTCTTGCATATATCCCCACACACATCTGTAAAGCCATGAAGCCCGAAGCTGCATCCGTTAATATAGTATACACTCGTGGTTCCATTATATGTTTGTATGTATTAACTTACGCATCAAGTTGGGCACAAACGAAAAATATTACAAATAGACAGAAGAAGATGATGCACAAAAACAGAAGAGGATTTCATGAGATGCCTGCAAGCTTATGTTAGTTCAATGTGTAGAATACGAATATATTTTTTTATAGTATATTTTTTACGCATTGATATCTTATAAAAAAAGTTCATGTAGCATATGAACGAATTTGTTCTAATCGGTGAAGAATATTAACATAAAGAGGAAAAGAAAGTAGGAGACACGATAATTCAACCTCAAGTCAAGAATGGAGGAAAAATGTGGTCACCAGAAAGTCTTGTTTATCAAGATTTCTTATCACTTTGTTAAGTTTCTACAATGCTGCTTCTACGAATCTACGCTATCACAATGCAAAACACGCTTCCAGTATCCCTCGAACTTGAGGTAAAATGCAAGAAAAATACATGAAATCTTAAAAATCAGAGACATAATCAAATTTCAGTAGACGTGTTCACACCTTCATTTTGCCCGGTCAACGACCATTAAAAAAAATAAAGGTTATTATTGACAAATTCCATATTCACCAAGTGGTATTAACTTCTAATAATGTGTGAAAATGGGACGAGCAGATGGTAAGATCACCAAGCAACATTTGTTACACTTCCAGCATAAACAATGGTATTAGGATAGGAAACTAGTTTTCTGCAAACTAGCTAAGTACAATCTCTTAATGGTTCAAATTGGAGTTCTATGTGTCACTACAAGAATTTCAGCAATGCAAACATCCTTTAGGTAATGTTATACTATCACCTTGATGTCACATTCAGTCACATCAAAATTTCTTATAACTAAAATATTTTAAAACTGTCACTTTGCAAGAAGCAAGTCCATTTGTATGGAACCTGAAGGTAAGGCACCATATGTTGGATTCGATTGGCTGCTAAACTCTCAACTACAAGCTAAAGCTTATTTAATAAAAAAAAGGAATTAAATTACCATAGCAGAACTTGCAAAATGCGCCAAAACAAGAAAATGTGTAGGAGATGTTTCATCCGGTCATAAGATGAGCCGGCTTGCAAACCCTAACCAAGCCCAAGACAAATCCCGTCAGTTTGACCATCTGAGTGGTACATAACTCAATGAGCATAACATAGGTAAGCTCAACAACTCTTATAGGAGTCGTTGTATTTTATATTATGTAAACAATCATCTCGAGACTTCTAATTGTAATCCTAGTTACAGATTTAAGGAAATACAAATTTTACCACCAAACTTACCAATCTTTTCCATATAAAGTATAATGTTATATGTTTTTTCTATATGTTGAACTTTTATAGTAGTTGATACAAAGGAAGGAACCCTATAAAAGCTCCTTCAACTAAGCCTATATCAGCCAAACCCAAGCTCCAAGCTTTAGATGATCCTCGAGTCACACACACTCGGGCTTGCCTCTGGTCAGATACAAGGTACTAGATGCAGATATTATGAGCTTACACATGCGGAAAAAGCAGACAAACAACTTTTTATTGTTAAACAGAAGTTCTAATCTTTACATCAAAACGAAACACCTTTTAAGGTACTAATGCAGTATTTGCTTACATCTGACAAACCTTTTTTCTCTTCAATAAACACACTTTTTCTCTTACTAAAGAAACTTTACCTCATCTTCTTGAAAACTTGGAATAGAAGTAAACGAGAACCAGGCAAAAAAGTGCAAAGAGGACAACATGGAGAACATGGCTTGAACCAGACTGAACGATACTCTTGTTTAATCTCCTCATGTTGTTCTTCACTCCTGCTTGAGCTTTAATAAGTGTCATTTGCTGCAAATATGGAAAATAATAAAACATCAAGGACATCATCAATATCTTCTATGTGTCGTTCTTACAAGAGCAAAATACACACTATAATTATATAACAATCTAATCTTTTTAAATACAATAAATTACGAGGTTTTATGCATTAAAAATAATCTTTCCAATAATTTTGACCCGTTCGACCAATTTCCTTTTGAACTTTTTATTTTCTCATTACACACATTTGACAGTAAAAACATTACCTGAATCGACTCATTCATTAGTTATTGGTTTGAAACTGCCACCTCTAAATAAATGCACTAACATACTACTAAGGAACATAAGGCAGAATCAAATTTTCATTCATTTGAATAATAATATGATCCGAGGGGACAAAGTCTTCTTCTGAAGGCCATGGATTCCTTATCTTCTGAATTGGGTTTCAAATTGAATTAAACATGAGTCGTATGTTAGACACATGCATCCTAAGGATATGTACAAGGGTTTCATGAGTTTAAGCTTAGGCTAGACGAGGATGTCAGAATTGAAGTGTATATCTATCACAGACTACTAATATTCCACCAAGGTTTTGTTGATTTCGAGGTTATTTGATAGATTTCTTGCAGCTTAAAGCATTACCCTAGGGCCTAGCTTTAGGCTCTTGGTAAGTGTTGAAATATGGGTGGTTGGGTAGCAGATCATAACATGCCCGTTTAAAGAAAGGTCCCAATTGGCCTGGTTGGGTAGGGTTTACTCACATTTCTTTGCTTTCTATTGAAATTTCATAATGACCAACATATCACATGAAATTTCGGAAAGAAAGATATGTAACTAAAAAAAGGTTTGTAGCATTACAGGTGTACGAGTAGTTACAATGGCGATGTAACATATCATAAGTATTAAATGCTTACAACCTCTTTTGCATAGTTGTATTATGAAGAAATTAGATTATTAATTAGCAGTAAAGTTTCATTATTATTATATATAATACTTCTAATATTTATAAAAATCGGAGAATAAGTAGTAAAAAAATTGTTTGCGGGTTAACTCAAACCAAAAGATTAACAAAAGAGCCCAGGTTATCCAATTTTTGTCCATTTCAGCTAGGATTGCCCTTCTACATCTTAGGGACTTTTAATTGCAAAGAGCTCTTGACGTTTTGCAATCTTCTATGTATTAAAAAAAAAAAAAAAAAAAAAAAAAAAAAAAAAAAAAAAAAAAAAAAAAAAAAAAAAAAAAAAAAAAAAAAAAAAAAAAAAAAAAAAAAGGCACATCAAGGGTGTTTGAGGTGCGTGGCGATGCGATACAATACCTTGTTGTGAGATGTGGTACTAATGTGTTTTAGGGGTAAAATAAAATTTTATAGAAAGTACGCGCCTCACGTACGTGATGTATACGCTTTTGCCTCGGCATTTTGACCCTTGACGCAATGGAGCACATCACGCTTTTTAAAATCAAGAATTCTTGTCTAAAGAGTTATATTTATTTTCATGCAAGCCCATATATGTCGACCCAATGACCAAGCTTATACAAGCCCATATAAACCAAGCCTATACAAGGTTTTGGTAAGCTGAACTTGTGGTTTCCAACCTTCTATAGTCACTACAAAAAGCCACCTACTTTCATGAGCTAAGTTATGAAGCAAGAGTACTTGAATGTAGGAAACTTTTGAGTTATTGCATCTACATATTTTTGTTCACTCCTAGGTCTGAAGAACTGTTTACAAGAATTATTTTGTGGGTAGGAAGCTTTAAATTAGCTTAAATGTTATAATAGGCTATAAATAATAGAGCTAATGGCAAGAAGAGATATCATTGTGAGAATCAAGCATCGATATAAAGTTACAAACTTATTGTGATACTTGATTATTGTTGAAATTATATCACACCATATGAATGAAGCTAAAAAGGAGAGATGATGTCGTACCAGCTGGTTAATAAACTCATTCTGAAATTTGGCTTCTGTCTCAATCTCTGAGGCTACCTGTAATGCCACAATAACATCAGCACTTGTGGATAGAATACAAACATCAGAAATCTGTATTAGATTCTTTTCTTTAGCAGACATGTGCAGCGAAAAATATATATAGTTACGTTATCAGCAACATCCAACGAATATTGTGTGTAAACAAAGACAACACAAGCTACATGATCTGAAAATAGATTGAACAGGAAAGAAACAAAATTAAGACTCTTTTTCTACTTTGAATAATATATAGGTTTACACATGATTCTGCTATCCTAACTCTTCCCCATCAGAACCACCAAAGACCCTTTTTAGTTATCTGAAACACAGAAGCCTGCCTCTATGACAGACCCAGGCTCCTGCTCACAACTATATTGCTGGATATGATCTATGTCCATTTAAAGCACATATTGTAATATTCAATAACATTTATCTGAACTGTAAGTGCATACAATTATCATAACATATTATAACAGTTTCAAATAAGATCCGTTGGTTAACAGTTTACATATTTAGTTAAGTACTTAAGTTGCTACCCATATTTAAAAAACAACTTTCTAGCAACTCACATGCTGTTGATATTTTTTAAGTACTCTATTTAAAAAAAATGTTGTACCATTAAGTATTAAGATCTCAGTTCTACTTATACAAAAAAAATTGGCTTTGAGTAAAACCTTCTTGTCCTTTGAAATTATGTGAGTTATGATTAACGTTCATACACGATTCTAAAAAACACTTCGTCTCGTTTATTATATGTTTGGTAAATCACAACATTTTAGAATTTTTTTCAGCAGTTCTTTTGTTGTATATTTTCCTAACTTCGTCGAACTTCAACGAAAAAGATATGTAAAAGAACCACCGATTTCGGGTATACCGTAAAGTAGAATATATATTGTGACATCTAAATCCATTAACAGATTGGATACCGACCCAGATTGTTATGAATTTGACTATCGAATAAGCTCAGTTATTAAATCTGCTTCATATCGTTTACACCCCTAATAGAAGTTTAAGGACTTACAAACGACAGTTTTCGTCATTAAAAATAAAATCCTCCTAATGTCTGTATTCCTTCAGTTTGGCCACACATTATCAGATATTGTTCTAAAATGATCACTGCACTTTTCACACCTTAGAAGAAATAAAAGCAAACCACTTTGGATGGTTCCAAATACTTTGGCAACTTGCAACATCCAAAACATATAATGCGCACACTAGCAATATCTTACAAGTAAATGGTCCCGTTACCAAAAAGGATGGTTTTACTTTATTTTATAATACTGGAAGATTATGTGTTACATATGATAAGAAAAACTGATAAATAATTTGAAAAGCAACTTACATTCTTTAAATTTCTAACTTGCTTTCGGAGGCCACTAATCTCATCATCAAGATCAGCATGCATTGGATCAATGCGTAGTTGGATTTCATCAGAACCAGTCCCTTGTCTGGTGCTAAGCCCTTCTCTGTGGACAATTTAGAAATACATTAACATTTATCATGTTGTTCACTTATTATCTTTTTTATAGGCAATTAAGCTTTGACTCGAAATCGAGAATTAGAAACAAAGTTCAGAAAATACTATATCAAGAGAATAACTACCTAGATCTATACGGAGCAGCACCATAGTAGCCACCACCTCTGTTAGAACTGGACGCCATTGAAAAATACTAATTTGAAAGATGCTAACGAACGAGCCCTGGACAGATAAAAATGAATAAAATGAGTGCGCTGCAGGATTAATATCAACAATGACAAACCCTGCAACATATTTTTCTCTATCTTGGTACTGTATAAAATGCTTTATTCACATAGACATATAAGAGAAACACATCTCTTTTGGTTGCACAAATGGATTGGAGAGCGATCCTTATGGCAAACTAAATAATAGATCAGTGAAATTTTAGAGTTTTTCCACATACCTTAGAAGTGGCGTTTGGTTTGTAGTTAGGAATCACTACGGATATAAGGCTATGGGTTTAATACGCAGGAGTAAGAAATGCAATATGACTGGGCATCAAATACGTTAATACTTTATTGCTACCTTTGTTACCATTTATTATATTTATGTACTAGAAATTCACAAATACATGTGAAATCAATCATTTCGGTTAATCAATTAATTCTAAAGGATTGGAAAGTTGGAAACTACAATTAAAACAAGAAAACGAAACAACAATCGCTTCCTAATGATGAAAACTACATAGAACAACTGGCAATCTGTTGCGATTCATGCCCAGTGTTACACATAGCACCATATGCTGTCATAACTTTGGCAACTAAATACTTCATATCACCTCAAATCTTTGCCTTAAGTTAATGCTCTATGGCTGGACGACAAACTCTCTAAATAACCTAATTCATCATCCTTAAACATTTT